>BMAO01001934.1:0-51747 GCA_019973975.1 Trichonephila clavata
TGTTGTCGTTGTCGTGTTCTTCCCGAAGGGAAGGAATGAAAGTTGCCAGAGCCGGTGAGACAGGTTGAACTTCTTAACAATAGATGGCGACACCACCTATCTCCACCTTCACAATTTAGGCATGGAACTGAAGGGGAGGGAAATATTCTCCAGCCCCTTGCACTCGTGGTTTCTGTTGCGACCGCATACAAGACTTTCAGACCCACTGATTTAACGAGCACGTACTCCATGTGTACTCGGTGGTATTTGGTGGCATCGAACCCAGGCCCTCCGGTCTGGAGTCCGATGCTCTAAACACTAGACTGCCTACGGTCAGTAATAGTGGTAATAAGTAATAGTGATGGCGTCACAGGGGTTTATATTAAAAAAAACCCATATAAACGAAAGCACCGAAGCGTAAAAATTATATATCAAAAATTTAAAATATGTTGGAGTGTTGAGATTGAATCCCCCACCCCCAATATCATCCTTGTGTATGTCATTGAACTTTTGGGACGAAGCAAAAGGTACAACAAAAAGAATGGCAAAACCGATTCAAATGGAAGATAGAAGAGTATTCTGGTATACAGAAACGAGATCTAACATTCAGAAACGAGATCATTTTTGACAATAGGTTATCATGCAGGATAATTTAATGACAACCAGAGAATTTGCAGATGGAAATAACATTCCATTTGTTCAATTTTAACTGAACATTTGGTCTTCAAAAGCGATTAAGCGATAAAAGGAATTTCAGAGAAGTTCGGGCTAAGTCAACTAACCTTTGATTGATCAGAAACAATTCCATTTGCATAGGAAATGTTGGAGGCCGTGAAAAGCTATCCTAGCGTCATCAACACAGTGAACACTAGTGAAAAGTCACGTGGTTAAGGATATGGCTCTGTAACCAAAATACACAGCATCCCAACGGAAGCATTATTCATCCGTGAGGTTAAAAGAGCGATGTAAGTCCGCAAAGATATCAAAGCTAAGCTGATAATCTTTTTTTGCTTCCAATGGCGTGGTTCATCATGAGTAATTACGATACAACCCTCTTCAGAAAAATTATCACAAGTTCTTTGTTAAGTGTAAGAGGCTGGACTAGTGGACAGCTGGCAATCGGCAACTCCATTTCAATGAAATATTTTTTTTGTGACTTCAAATATTTTCCAAGCGAATAATATTGTGCCGAAATGTTACGGGGTTATTTGGAATAAATACAATTACTACGCTTTATAATATATGATAATTATAAAATCAGACAAATAAAGTTCTTTTAAAAAACCCTATTACCTAAATGTAACTTTCAAACAAATTTATGGGCATAAATACTTAAGCTACATAAATAATTACAAAAAAATGACAGCAAAAAGAAACGTTACGTTTAATGTCATCTGTCCGCTGCATTTTGAAGTTTTAATAAAAGTGAAATATATATCAATGAATCTAGAATATACAATCTAATAAATCAGAAATACGCATATCCCCAAACTACTTCGCTTCTAGATTTATCCTACCTAATTTCCTAAAAGAATCCTTCCATTTGTAAGGATTTCCCTTTGCTTGTAAGCAAACAACATCTATCATACTTCTTGGCGTCTTAGAAGTCTGCGGATTTCTTCTCTTACTATTCTCTTCGATTTCCTTTGCTATCTTTTTATTTTGGATAAAAAAGTACACTTTTTTCTTTCTTGCTGCATCAGCTGTTCTTTGCTTTTGTTTTTAGCGATTATTTAATATTATGTTAAAGTTGTTTCGGTGTACGATAAAAGACAGAAAAAGTTCCATTCAGACTAAAATAATGTCTTTTTTCGCTTAGTATTCGTATTATATTTACAGACACAAAAAATATAACTAAAAATACGAATTTTAGGGCTATGTTCAGTATAATATACTAGAAAAGCATGCCAAGTTAGAAAAATTGCATTTTTTAAAAAAGGTTTAAGTAAACTAATAGTGTAAAATAATTAAATAACTAAATAGTTAATGAAGGACACTAAAAATTATTCTTTGGAGATATAATTATCGATAACAATGAACACAGATCCAATTATAATCTCTAACACATAGAGTTTTAAAATGTATTTGAAAGTAACATAGTAAAAATGGCAAAATGTAGGAATTAACTTTAAGGATATTAAAATTAGTTCTTGAAAATTGAAACTATGAGAATTTGAACGTGATTTATTATGCGTTCAAAAATAAAACAAGTAATATAACATTTTTTTTTAAAGTTAATTCCAAATTTGAATGGATGAATAGAAAGTATTTTATGAACTATTGAAAATTTGAACAATATATATGTACACATATATATATATATATATATATATATATATATATATAGCATAAATAAATACATTCATGGACAAAAAATTAGCGCACCAAAAAATAATTGCGGGATTATAACGAAACTTGGCATGAAAGTACATATAGGGGAGATATGCAAATGATTAGAAATGCAGCGTGATTGCGCATTACGTAGAGCCGGTAGAGGGCGTTTAACGTCGTTCTCCGTGGAGTATAAAACAGGTAACTAAAGCTTGAGTGTGCGGAATCGTTTACAAAGGAAAAGCTGAGGTAGACATGCCATACGCCGTTTTCGAAGACAATATGAGCAGCTATCGCAGTTTGAGAGGGGGGGGGAAATCATCGGCATGATGGAAGCTGTGTGGTCAGCTAGGCGAGTAGCTTGTCAATTAGACCACTCTGATTGTGTTGTGAAGAGGTGTTGGGACCAGTGGATCCGACAGATATCATTTACACGAAGACCAGGCTCAGGACGTCCTCGACAGACCAGTCGTCGAGAAGACCGCCACATCGTAAGAAATGCATGCGTACAGACGACTGCTTCATCGGCCACCATCCAGGTACAGGTAGCACCTTCACTAGGGGCCCCCGTGTCTTCTCGAACCATACGAAGGCGCCTGGCTGAAGGACATTTGGGATCGTGGAGCCCATTACGTATGCTGCCTTTGGCACCCACCCATCGACGCCTCCGTTTGGAGTGGTGCCGCGCACGAGGAAAACTGGAACCAGGTCGTCTTTAGCGACGAATCCAGATTCAATCTCAGCAGTGATTACAATCGTGCTCGTGTGTGGAGACCCCGGGGTGAATGCCTCAAACCTGTCTTTGCTTTACGGTGACATACCGCTCCCACAGCTAGTGTGATGGTATGGGGTACCATTGCCTACAATACACGGTCACTCCTAGTATTGATCCGTGGCACCATGACAGCCCAGTTATTTCATGACATCTCAACCATGTGGCCCTCATGCACAGGGCCCCCACGAGTTTGAACGAACTAGGGGCAAGGTTACAGCAAATATGGAACGAAATGTCTCAAGACATATAGAGAACTTATATAACTCAATGCCCGATCGTATCTCATCGTGCATTCGTGCTAGAGGGGGTTCAACAGGGCATTAAATCCTCCGTTCTTTTGCCTTTTCTCTGAAATAAATGGTCCTTTTTCTTTGATTTTCTAATCCTTTATTTATATCAAAGTAGTCATTAATATGTAAAATTTGCATTTCAGTTTGACGACTCCTTCTTGGTGTGCTATTTTTGTCCATGAGTTAATATAATATATGTAATGACTTCTTCTAACTCTCCTTAACTGTACCCCGTGAAATTATTTCCTAGTTCTTTCGCCTAAGACTGTTATAATCTTAATCTAATTGTACGAGCGCATAATCTTAATCTTAATCTAATTGCTCCCGTGCATTTGCAGCCAATCACGACTCCTGTTATAAAAGAGTCGTACGACCTTCACCGCCAGTCTAAAGACTCTGAACACACGGTTACGCGCGTTCTACTCTCTTTGTGCTTTGTCTGTTTGTCGACTATGTGTCCGTGTCGCTGCTAAGTGTTACTTCTGCTTTGTGTGTGTGAAACTCCGTAAATTATGTTAATGTGACTGCCCTTGCTTTTGGGTGATGTTCAATAAACGAAAAATGAAACCTACAGTGGAGCAGTATTCTTTCAAGACAGAGCTATCCCTGACCAAATCTACCTATAAAAACCAACACCGGCCACGATGTGAAAAATCCTTTACCAAATCGGTCAACTTCCATTATATACATACATACATACATAGGGAGAGAGTGAACTAATAGTAGGAATTAAAAAAAGCATGATTTGTCTGCAACGTTGCAACAATGCACACTCGGTTTGGCTAGTTCGGCTGAAAAACCGGTTTTCGATGTCAACTTTTGTTATTGTTTTAACAGTTACATTGTTACAACAATGGATATTATTCTAATGGCATCGAAAACCGGTAATTAATTAAGTTAAAGTAATTAACCGGTAATATTAATGAACTAATACGTGAAAAAAACTATATTAACATCAAGTGTCATCCACTACAAGATTAAAAAATTATTTGAACTTGACTGGATGAATAGAAAGAATTTTATTAACGATTGAAAATTTAAACAAGATAAATATATATATAAATATAGAGAGATTGTGAGCTAATAGTAGGGATTGAAAAAAATTAAACGCTATAAAATATGTAAAATTTTGTTTGTCACATTGAAAAAAATGAACAGGATTTTTCGTTTACTTACTACTTTCTGAAAGATTTAAAAACATAGTTTCGCGAATGTGTATGGTGCCTAAATATTCCCTTGCATTGCGATAAAATTGAGAGGATTTACATTTTAAAATATTTTTGAGCTTTCGAGAAAGAAGATGAGTTTGTAAAAGCGAAAATCCATCAATAGATTCACATCTTGATTCTTAAAAATGCAATAAAAACCTGAATTTATATCCTCTAAATTTACAATGTGTCGCCCTTTTTTATTTTAAATTTAAGATGAAGAATTGCAAACAAGTAAACATTTAGAAAAAAAATGTTTACTTTTTAAGCCCGAGATAAATTTTTTTTTTGGAAAAAGTTTATTGATAAAAAATATAACATACACATTGGTTTGTGTTCTTCATGACAACAATGGTCTTTTCTCTGAAATATTTTAAAGTAAACTTGTTTCCAAGAACACCTTATATAAACCTTTTGGAACAATATATGGGAAGCACGAAAATATTTAATAAAAGACGCGTTCTCTTTCATACAATGACAGAAAAACGAACTTCATTCGCGGAGAAATCTATTTGATGCCACGAAAAGTGTGCACTGCTCTAATGCAAAACTGATTTCTTTTCCATTTGAGAGAAACACCATTTCTGATTGTATGCACTCACAAAAGAAAACTTTTTATTGGTACATGGGAATATGACCATCGTCGTAAATTCATGGAATATATATTTTGACACCTTTGATTTATCATTTTATCTATCTATCCCGTAGAAATAAGTCTTATTTTTAACGTTAGAACGAAGAAAACAAAAATACACTCACACATAATTCTTAAAGTTTGAAATGTTTTCATTCTCTCAGATTCTTTTTGTGTGTTTTTAAAATGGACACGGAGGGACAAAAATGGGGAGGAAATAACAGAACTGCTATTTTTTATGTTGGAAAAAGAACATCTGCATGAAATGAGGACTTCAAAGCATATAAAAGTGCGAATGGTGTTCGAAGTTTTTTAGTGCAATGTTGCTAAGATATACTGGAAACAGAATTTACTTAAAAACTGGAACTCTTTCTTTTATCCCAGGTATGTGCTTCTAAGAGATATTTAAGTATGTCTAGAAAAAGAAGAAATACAGCTGCTTTTTTGTTCGGTAGGAGTTTTCAGTTGGTTGGCGATTTTCCAGGTTATGTAATTGTGTTTTTGGCAACTTTGCTTTATATACTGGACAATAAAGTATTTCAAACATTATTTCATTTTAAAATATTCATCTTAACTTTTATTTTTCCTGCTAACAAGTTCCAGAATCTTAAATCTACTTCTTTTTGAATTCATTTATTTTTTATATAGACTGAAAGACGAAACTATATTGCATGTATGAATGGGTATTCTTTTTCACTTAGAAGAATTGCTCTCACCTACTCCCATTCTTTTAAAAAAAAAACTTTTTAGCATGCTCTTTAAATTCGCCGACCATATTCTCAGGCATATTAAAAAAATCAACACTACAGAATTATTATACATATTCAAATGAGATCACACTACATATCTGAGGAGAAACTAAAGTTGAAATTTTGAAAAAAGAATCATATTTTGAAATTAATTGATATCAAACAGAACTGAATTTTCTAATCTTACCAGCAGACAAGAAAAATAAAGCATCTTTAATAATATCTCTGAATATGAGCATATCAAGCTAATTTGGAGGTCTTTAAATGCTTGGAAGCTTTTATTAGTAACTGCTTAGTCAAAAATTTGAAACAAAATCCAATGCCATTATTTTTGTTAAAAAGAAAGTCTAGGGTATTCCAAAAGGACGGTCGACAAAATGAAACTGATAGTGGAATTTCATCAATAAATTACAATTATATGTCCATCGACCGACCAGCGACAGTGGTCGGCAAGGGACTTTAATACATAATGCTCGGTCACTGACGCCGACTGCTAGGATTGTTGTTTTCGCGCCTGTTAAGTGCACAGCTTGACCAGCTTAGATCTGTGATGATTGAGAATGAATATTCTTTAAAGACTAGTCTTGTACACAACCGTTTCCTGATCAATAGGTAGACATGTTTGAAGACATCGAGGAGAGCGTATAGATCTTGTGTTCTTACTATCATACACCTTACAAGCCCATAGTAGGATCTATTAAGCTTATGTGTAGTAAAAGGTGCCCTTTCTGTTGTTGTTGTTACACGCCCCCATTGGCCAGCAGTGCTAAGACCAGATCCATGACGTTGTACACTCACAAAAACTCCAACACCAGCAAGGGATCGTCAGCTAAATCCTGCTTGGTGAGCCCAAGGCATTCTTTGGATAGTTACTACTTAATCATTGCACATTGTTCCCAACATTTCAGAATTTTACTGTCCATTGCATTTTCGTTCCTCTGATGACATCTTGAATTATTTTTCTACAAAATGATGCTAGGCTGCGCATCCTACGGCCATGAATGGTCTTAAATCATTAAAACTCTGAGTTACATAAAGTGTTAAAATTTGATAAGTTTTACAAAACATTAAAATCGCATGAAAAGGGGCATTTTATACTAGCATTCAAGTGTTTCTCTGTTCAAAAAATATGCCAAATTAATGTCATATTTTTAAAATTAAGATAACTGCAATCTGAAATCACTATTTTTTGGAAAAATAAAATTAACTCTAATGCACTATGCACGATTTCTTTAATTGCAAGAAAAATGGGTTGATGAGATAAACATGCGCAAAAAAGCAACCGTTATAATTTCAGAATAACTGGTTGATTAACTCCCTAGTTCAATTGCTACAAAGTGGAAAAGTCAACCAAGTGTTGCTTTCTCTTTTGCATGAATTCAAGCTGCCATCAGCCAGTCATGGTATAAAATTACAAAGTTTGTAAATGATGTCTTGTAGAAGTTTTTGCTAAACTTCCCCCAATAGTTAGTAACACTCTGTGATTCATAGGCACCTCTCCCTCAAGTCCCCTTTATATTGTATAGGGAATAATTCATATGGGAAAGGGTAGTACATCAATTACCGCTGTAATCACCCTTATTTTGAATAAAAATCTGCAAAAAAGGCTGGTACGTACGTACGTACAGGTATCGTATGTTATCATATAGGTAAAACGTACAGGTATCGTATGTTATTTTGTAGCATAACTGTTGAATTCGATCAGTCAAACAAACAATGGTTAATGGTTAATTCGGGTTATGGATAACGCTGGATTTAAGGTTCCATGCCTTCTCTATGTAAGAAAGATCGGGTGATTTTGGAGACCAAAGTTGCATGTCAAGATACTATAGAGCATGTTGGATCACAAGATGGGCATAATGTTATGCTTTCGGAAAACACACTCTTGAATACTATTCAGGAATGGAAGCAGAGGCAGTCTGTAGAATACATTTGCATTCAAGTAGCTTAGAATAACAAAAAGATAGCTCCTTTTCTAACAGGAAATTGCTCTCTAGATCATAACTCCAGAACTAACGTCCAATTTGTCTGTATAGGCAGACAGTTTGGTTCCTAGAGATCACTTGGAGAGAAAGAACCGAATTCCTCCTGTCACTCCTTCTAACCTATATACAGCCCAAAGAACACAGCAAATCACCACTCCTTATTCCAATGAGCTATAGTCTGATAGATGTGCCATATGGCAGTGTTCAGAGTTAGTGATAGGAACGTTACAGGGTGTCTGGTTCGGAGCTGTCCCTCAAACAAGCCCCTCAGTTCACTGAGCCAATTGTGCTAACAGAAGCTCTAATTTCTGTTGTATAAGCAGCACAATGAACCGCAACCATACAGAGAATACGACGGTCTTATTTGTCAGTCGTTGCCTGTACATTGCCGAACCATTATCTTATTGAAATAGTGTCTGCCTGCGAGTACGGGGCCAATAATCTTGTACAGTGGGTACATCCCTTCAAAGGTTTCCTTCAATAACTCAGAAGGAAAATCCATCTTCTAATAGTCCTGTTACACGGCCTCGTTTTAATTCGGTAAGCTGCTGATAATGCATTCGATGTCTCCTTAAGGGAATTTTTAACACAAACTTAACTAACAATGCCCAGCTAGCTAACAATAAACTAACGCTAATGAAATAAATATCATTTACATGTTTATAGTAGCGCTACTAGTATCACTCTTGTTCGCCTAGCGCGAAATTTGATGTGACGACATCTTTCAGATTTGAAAAAAACCTCCCAAATTTAACCCAGCCTCTTTCTTGATGTGTGTGTGTGTGTGTTGAGATTTTATTTTCTATCAATATATAAATTTCCCGTGTGAGGTATAAGAATCAGATGAAATTTTACCTAAAGTTCGCTGAAATTTTGTAATGCCTTACCTTTTTAACGTTTGTTCAAAAAGCATAGTTTTGAGTATTAATCAAATTTTATATTTCTTACTTTTACAAGTTTTATATTAATTTAATTTCAAGAAAAGATATAAATTTTTTTTTAAAACTGTCTTTTCTCTCTCTTTCTCTCTCAGCCTGATAGTAATTATTAAAGACAATTCAGGTTGTAAAATTTACTTCCATAAAAAAAAAGTTTTTGAATAGAATACAGATACGAAAATAAAATACGAATAAAAGGAAAAAAACATTCCCCGTTAGAAACATGATAATTAAAATTGCATATTTAATTTTGAAACAAAACACAAGCTGTGACACTGGCAACAAAAAAAAAGGAGGGGGGGGGGGAGCTAAGGTAGAGAATAAAAGAATTAAAAGAGAAAATTAATATTCATATGGAGTCACTTTTTAAAAGAATTACGAAACAGCTGTTTTTGTTTCATGTTTTCATTTTAAATTTGATTTAATGAAAATCAGCAGAGAGCGGATTTTATTTTTTTCTTTATTTTCGATTTTTACATTGAACCTGAATAAAAATATTTATTTTATAAAATTATTTATCTGAAGTCTAGATTGAAATATTCAACAAAATTGAGAATGAATAAATACAATCTCTCATGATACTAAATTCAAATACATCAGTCATTCTTATATAATTCTTTCCCCTAGTATGACTTAATATTTTCATATAAATTAAAATCATAATTCTTTTCCTTATTTTATTAATTAAAGTTTTATAATTTTAAGTGTATGATGTGAGCAAACATTTTGTTGGAAATATATTTATTAGTTTTTATCAAAGTAGTTGCTATTTTAAAATTACTTAGTTCTCAGAAATTGAAATACTCATATATTTTATTTTGTTAGTTTTAAATGCGTTGGTTCTACTACTAATAGACGCTACGATTGGAATAAAAACTTCAGAATTCTGAGTAGGACATTTAAAATTTAAATGTGAGTTACTAATTTATGAAACACTGGTATGAATTTGAGTGTAGGCACATAAATTATTTTAACTTCTGATGCTATTCACCCAAAACGTACATGATATTTGGTTAAAATTTTTAACCAAATATCATTTTTATTCTAAAAAGTGAGGTTTTTGAATAATATTCTGCTTCAAAGAATCAGGATTATAAAACGAAGAGTTTCGAAGTCCGTAAAGGAGACTGAAATCCTGATTTAAACAAAAATTGTCGAATGGAATAATGTAGATTAATTTATTTTGTTTGTTTCGAGTAAATCAAACTTCATAACTTTCACAATGCAAAATAAAGAAAATTAAATGAACGATGAGAGAATTCCGATGCTATTTTTGATAACTGAAGACGTTTTCAAAGAAGAAAATTTCTCACTAATGTTTTTTTTGCATGTACAAGAAATCGATATTTTCTTAAAATTAAATTTATTTTCTTTTTTTAATTTTTTTATAAGCATGTATTTTTAACTTAACACATCTAGTTGTGGAAAACGCCATTCACAAAATTTATATTTTGTGTATGACACTCAGTGAGTTTCTTCATATTTAACTTTCAAGAAATCTTTTTCTTTGAATTCCTACATTTAAACTAAATTCTGTAAATTTAAAGTATCATTTTATTTACTTACTATTTTAATTTTTTATTTGATTATTTTTATTTTAATTTAATTATTTTTAATTTTATTTTTATTTAATTATTTTTAATTTTTAAGAATATGCATATTTGTATAAATATCTTGAATGTAACCCCATATGTCCCCAGTACATTAAGCACCCTTAATATTAAAAAAAATATAGTCAAGGTTTTTACAAAGGACAAAAAAATAATTCTCAAATAGTATTGTTAAAAACTAATAAATATTCCAGGTGACTCAAAAGTCTGCTAACATTTGAAAATTGAATAATTCCCGGAATAATTTAGGAAGAGAGATAAAAATTAGCACACTTACTTGAATTGACATGGGATTTTATTGAAACCAAGAAAAAAAAGGGGCAAAAATGGCCAACACAGATGGACAGCAAAACGTCTGGGACGCCACATGCAAATCGTGTATAACAGTAGTTGCAGTCAGGAAACAAATGCACTTGGCATGTTGAATTTACCCAAAAAAAACAAAACATTGTTAGTAGTGCTGTACTATCAAAATTGAGAGTCTTCCGCAGCTGCTTTAAGGTCCTATTACCATGAGATGGGCGTGAAAGATTTCTAGCACACATCGTTTGGTGAGGATTGCGTACTGAGTCACCACTTCCATCAAGCTTTGCCTCCCAGGTTCCCAGATCTGAATCCTTGTGATTATTGTTTGTTGGGTTACCTGAATTCGCAAGCCTACTGTGATCGTCCGACCTCATTAGGGATGTGAAGAGACAACATCCGGCGACAATTTCTTACCATACCTACGTATATGCCGTATAGTGCTGCTCTCAATATTGTTCACTCGATTACAGGTGTTATCGAAGAATGACGGTTGACACGTTGAAAATTTGTTATAAAGAGAATCGTTTACTGCTAAAAATCTATTCTTATTTTTTTTATCCCACTTGACCCACAGAAACATTAAGATCAAGTCTATGAGAACCCATGCGTTTTTAAACAATGAACTGTAGGAGAACTTGAGAGCAGCTGGCTCTTATGGCAACCAATACAAGCCAAAATGTGGGCAGGAGCGGCTTGGGTCACATTGAAATTCGGACAAGGAGGGTAAACTTTAAGACCATCCCCATTACGTTGAGCTCGAGTGTGTCTACTGTGAAGCATAGCAAGAGTAGTTTCATCAAGCCTACTGCTTGTTACAACAAAGTAGCACCAGGGCGGTTTCCTTCATACCATTCATGTACGGGGGCCTTCCTTCAAGAGGAATTGATATATTGTTTGACCCGGGTAACAATTTCTGAAAAAGAGGCAGCCACCATGTGTAAAATCTTTATGGCTGCCCTCACGGGCCAAACGATCTGCAATCTCATTCCCGTAGACATTCACGTGCGATGGTACCCACTGAAAAAAGATCTTAACATTGGCACTCAAACTATTTAGAAGCTGAACAATACTCGTTGACGTTCTGTCACCATGCCTCCACCATTCAGATAGATGCTGAATAGAGCTTCGGCTATCACTTAATATCCAAATATTTGTATTGACACTCTCAGTAAAGCAAAATTTAAAAGCCAAAATTAATTGTTATTATGATTATTGCTTTTGTTATATTAAGCGCCATCTGGTGGCTATTTTTGGACTCTTTTGATTTCAATTAAACCCCGTGTCATTTCAAGCATGTGTGTCAATTTTTACCTTTCTACCTGTATTATTACTTTCTTTTAACTCTATTATTCTTTCTTTTACCTGTCTTACTTTTGGGTCACCCGGTATATACATGAAAATGAAAATCAGACATTCGGTAAATCTTGCTGTAACAATTTATTCTTTAATAGATCATGAATACAGTTAATAAAAATAAATTTTTGATATTATTTCACTTTGAAACAAATGAATAAAAGCAATTCTATATTTACCTATGCATAGAAAATATTTTAGTGTGGTGATCACTGCGTTCCACATGAGAAAACTGAGATTTCACTATTGCCCATGGAATTATCATAGCTGCTGGGAGACCTGAAATTCAATTAGATTGATATTACATGAAGAAAAAGTAAATAAAAAAAGTCTAAGATATCGCAATACAATTTAGCAGAAAAAAAATCTAACGAATCAAAATATCTTCTATTTTAGTTATCACTGCAGCAGTCATTTGGACACTTTTAGTGATTCTTAGTAAGTTTATTTGCAAATGGAATTAATCGTGCTAGAGAGTGCAAGTAAATGAAATCATGTCGACAGTAAAAACCGCCTCTAGAAGTAGCCATTAAGAGTAATTGTACAGAAAGTTACAAATGAAGTATTATTTGACAGTTATTTTCTTACGTTGGGATTTTTGTTTGTAATACCAATTGCATTAAAGGATTAATGACTGTAGCTTTCCATTCATGCCGTTAACTGATTGCGGAAAGTATTTTATGGGAGTGAATAAAATAACCAGGGAAATTCAAGATAAAATCAGATAACCTTTATGTTGGTTTATTCTAAAACAGAATATTTATCATCTTGCCGGCTGGGTGGCGTAGTTACTAGGGTGCTAGTTTTGTACGCTCAAGGTTGAGGGTTAACCTCGGCCCAAGTCGGTGGATTTTCATGATGCAGAAAATCGACAGCGTCTGTGTCGTATGAAAATGTGGCATGTAAAAGATACACTGAGTGCCTGTTTAGCTTAGATGCTCTCGGCAACATTAAATTTCTAGTGTAGTTTCACATCGTCAGAGCTTGGGTGCTTCCCTCTGGGAAGGAAACTGGGCCGGATTACTTGTGGTGATTGGTGACCTATATGGTGCCGCTCTAAAAAGAGATATCAGTTCCTGAGGAATGTACTAGGTCTGCAATGGCAAAATACCAATCTGAGCCCCATTCGAAACAAAAAAAAAATATTATCCATCTTTTTTTATGCTTATTTTAAGAGGCTTGGGTTTGAAGAAAAAACTAAAATATATATATATACGCATATATTCTCTTAATGCAGGAGGAAGTAACGGATAACTATTTTTAAGTTATTATTGAAAGTTGAGTAGGCATATTTTAAAAATTTATGTTTTACTGAGTTTTGTACAGCACAGAGGGGGCCGTTGTGGTCATGGTCACTCAATCGTGTTTGGTGTGTCATGGGTTTGAGCCTATGGCCATTGAAGACCTACCACGCAGAGGGATTCTGTACGTTAAATTTGTCGAGGCTGAAGGTCCCGCGTTGTCATGTTGGTGAAATACAGAGAGGGAGTGCGAGACCAGGTCCTTATCACTTGACCGTGTTTCAAAATTACGAGGTTCATCACCAATAGCCATCGTGAAGTTTCACAACGCAACGTTTATATAAAACACTCATCACTCGAAGAATTTAATATTTTAAACTGCAAGTTTAATTTTATACTTGCAGATCCGAATAGGAATTTTGTTATAATAATACGTAACACATATTTTTATAAAGATTCAATATGGTATAAATAATGGAAAATATTACCATATTTGTGAATAATATACATAAAAATATTTTGGTGCATCTTAATAGAAGTTTTACTTTTATTCAATACATTTTTTGTAAGTTATTTAAAGAACACGTGTTCTCCCCCCCCCCCCAAATAGAATAAACTAACATGCAATGCAGCCATTATTAATCGATCTTCATTTCGGTAAGGACATTATACACAGATATTTTCTTCATTTTTACCCAAATACTATCCAAAAAATAAATGTTGATAGGACTGCGGAAAGAAAATACTTAATGGGAAATATGCGTCTAGTATCGATTAAGGAGTTTTTCTCATTTTCTCAATCTTCAATATTTAAGTTATTTAAAGGTGATTCTTCTCCTGTATCATCATTTAATGATAATTTATGGATTTGCGAGTGTGGGTTTTTTAGGAGGGTTATTTTGTATCAATTGCATCATTCTCATCAATTATACTTGGCGTTGCCGAATTTTAAAGACAAATTCAGAGGGGTGATAATAGGCAGTATGGAGACGACAAATCAACATAGAACACGAGGTCGCAAACCACGTTTAGTCGGAGTAATTCGCAAAAACAGATATGAAGGGTGTGATACCAAATGGAAGGAAAACAGACAATAAGAGGTAAGAAATACATTTATTAGATGTAAAGCATGTTTACAATACAAACAATGAATCACAGCTCGACGTCGGAAATCCAATGAAAAGTGATTGTAGCAGGAATTGTTCGAAGCTGAGGACCCGTAGGGTATAGTAGAGTTGACAGCGACGGATGAAGGATTGTTGGACGCGTTCAAACAATTGAGCGACGACCATCCGTGCCGTGAGATCCTCTATTGTATCTACAGGCGTCTTATGCACTAGTGACTTCAGGTGGTCCCAGAAGAAGAAATCCAAGCGATTGATGATCAGGAACCGAGGAAGCCAAACAACAGATTCCTCGTGTCCAATATCCCTCCCGGGGAGATTAGCATGCAGATGATTACTCACCACATTGCTAGTGCACCATCGTGCATGAACGCCACTTTCTAGTGTGCAGTGACCGTTATTCCCTGCAGCAATTTCAGGAGAAGTGGAAAATTTGCATACGTGCAGGTTTCTTCACCGTACCACAGTGCTCCAAATACCCATCTTCGTTTGGCCTACCCCTCGACTGGCTCATCATCCACCTGACGGTTACTTTTTTCACGATTTTCACCAACTAAATGGGACAACTTAAGGCCCCACAACTAGATCAACAACTAAAGACCCCACAACTAGATCAACAACTAAAGACCCCACGTTCTTCGGTGGTTTGTCTTCCCCATGCTGCTCACTATCATCCCTCAGGGTTTTTTGAACGAATTTGGCAACATCCTGTATAAATTAACAATTTACAATCTTGTAAAAGCTTTCAATGAACAGATCTCACAAATATTGATGCCATTTACTTAGCACTTAAATATCAATCATTTGTATATCCCAGCATCTTCTTCCTTTCATAAGAATTTGATGTTTGCATCGTTCCTCCTTCATGGTGTTGCAATTTTAATGGCCAGTAGCGTATTTTAAGATAATTTTTTTGAAACAAATATTTTTAATTTTTTCTACATAAATAAGCATATGGTAAATTTATCTATAAACTAAACTCAGTGGCACAACAGCTTATGAGAGCTAAGGTCTACTATGACCATTTCAGTTTTCTTGACCTTGGGCACTGAGGGGTATGCGCAGATGTTCCTTTCAGGTGGTCAGTCTGACGTAAAACCCCCAGCGTTTAGTTTCCAAGTAAACTACTGAAAAAAAATTACTTAAATGTTAGATTCTATTCTGAACATATGTCTTGGTTTAAGGTTTTTTTTATAAAACTTTTGCTATTTGTGTTGTTTTCCTAATTTTTTTCTCTTCAAATTGAAGGAATATCGATCTCGGCATGATCAGTTTCTGATTATAATAAATTCAACACAGAGTTTTTCTTCTACTTCTGTTTCAAATATCTTTCCTTATAAAAACCATGTGAGTTAATATTTGAATGAAGGAAAAAATATACTTTTTGCATATTTTATTGCAATTAAAAACACAATTTTTTAAGTTTTTAAAGGACTCGACAATAGTATAATCCCTAAAAATTTATAGAAATTACCAGTTGTTAAATGTTCATATAAGCTTTCAAAAATAATATAAAATTTGTCTTTACTATGAAGTGTGATGAGTCACCATCAAATAAAATCAATTCTGTCGAATATGCTGAGTTCCAAAAAATTTAAAATTCACTGATCAGCTATTTTTTAATTCAGAGAAAGAAAGATCGATCACTCATTTGATGAAACACTGAATATGATTTTTATAGTAATTTACTGAGCTAACCACTGGAAGATGTGTGAATTTTGTGTACCACAGCTGCTTATCTTGAAAACTTTCTAAAAGAACAAGTCTATATATATAAAAAGCTCATTTTTTGAAGACAGCTGCCGCTTATTTGACTTCTGAAACTTCTAGAGAAAATTTTTATTTTTTTTCCGTAAGAAGTAGATTCTATATTTTATTTACGCTTCAAGCCCTACTTATATCATTTTATTGAAGCATATGATTCGAAGTTGAGAACTGATAATACTTTTTCGAAGTATCTCTACTTTTTATTCTTCAAATGACTTTTTCGCATTCTGAATTTCCGATTTCTCTTGAAATTTAAATATCGATTATATTTAAATTCGACGTCCGCCTCTAGTAATGTTAAAATTTTTTTTTTATAAAAAATGTCTTCGATGACGGGTTACTATAAGAACGAAATTTTATGATAGGAAAAAATTATGGAATGGAAATGGTGCAATGGATGTTTTATATTTGTATGATTGAACTGAAAGGAAATGATTTGGGTAGACAAAAATCTTATTACTTCATATTGATCTCACATGTAAATAGGCAATTCTGAAAAAGTTCTTTATTGTCTGCTTATTTACAGAAAATGAGCAAAAGTTACTGGAAATCGATTTTAAAAAAAATCTGAATAATTTTTGAAATATCATGACAAATCAGACATGAGGAAATATGTACTGTTTGAAAGGCAGCAAAGTTTTTAAATACAGAAAAAAAAATTGCAAAAAGCGTTTTTTTTTTAACTTTTTGATTCCTGTTTCGTCTTGCCAATTTTTTAAGTAGGACTTAAAGCTATCCGACTACTTGCGACAACTCTTTTTAAAAAAAATGGAGGTATGGGGATTTTTTTTGTGGTTTTTAGATTTGTTTAGTATATTTTAGGAAAAATTTACTAAAATTAAGAAGAGAAAAAGAAACTATTACTATTATAATGGGAAAAAATTAGTAAAAATTTACAAAAAGTAACCTAAACGCGGCCCATTCCGAACGGAAAGTAATAAATTTGGTATTTTTATAAAGCTAATAAGATGACCTATAAAATAAAATCATAAAAAATAATTGTCAATTTGTGGCAAATTTCTGAATTTTAGGGCAGTCTTAAAGAAGAATGGAAAACCAGAATTGGTATTAGTATTAATGGTTGAAAGGATACCGAATTATGTTGTTAATGAATTAAGCAACAATTAATTTAGATAAACATGTAATAATGGGCAATCCCCACGAGGTCTATTCTTTCCAACTCAGGTTTTCTTGATTGATGAGTAGCGTGAAACTTAAGGTAACTGGGACGTGAAGGTGCTTCAAATTATGAATTTTTTTATTTTACTTTTAAAAAAATAGAGGACACCTTTCTGCATCTATAGATGTGTTATTTATGAGAATTCGATCAAAAGAACGCTAGAAAATTGAATTTTAAAATTGTAAACAAATGTGTGTAAATGTGATTCAAATATACTTTCTTCAAAATCCGTAGTGTTTAATATGTATTGTAAAAAACTAATTTTTCTATTCGAAGAACGTAATTTTTCTATATTTAATGCTCAAATTTATTAAAAATTGTACATTTTTTGTGCAAAAATTACGAAAAATTTAAATGATTAGTTAAAAAATTTTAAAATAAAATTTTGTTAAATGAAAAGTTAGTTACATCTAGTTTAGCATTTATAAATACTCAGTGGATCTCCTAAACTATAAATCAAGTGGATCATGAGGATTAATCTAAATTAAATACACAACTTGTAGAATAGATATTTCGTTTTTCCTAATTGCTTATTGTTAACATTTGAATGCTCATAAATTACTCTCTATATGTTTATTACTTTTGGTTTTTCTTTAAAATAAATAAATATTAATATGTATGAATACAAAAACATTATTTTGTTATAATTTTTAAAAACAGAGCTCCATTTAAATTAGACTTCAAATTAACTTCTTAAATTTATCAAAGACATTTTTGTGTTTATTTTTATAACAATAAAAATATGTGCAAAGAAACTTGAAAGATCCTGTAAGGATGATGTTCAAAGTGAAGTGAAAGTACTAAGACTTATAGACATAAAACTGATATTTTAAATGAAAGAAGGTGTGAATCGTCGATAACACGTATTGATGAAATAAGGAAAGTGTAATTAAAAATTCTTCTAAAGAATCTAGAATTTTAAACTTACAATTTAAAAACTGAGAAATGATGCAAAATAATCCAATTAATAATGGTATGGCTTTATATTGTATTAAAATATATTATTTTACAAATCATAGATGAAAATATCTTTATTTGCAATTTTCTCAAAATGCCTTCTTTGGTGATTTCGGTACACTTTCCTCAAAATCTACTTTCCCTATAGTGCTGATACACTATCTGGCCAAAAGTATCCGGACACCCAGTAATATGGACTTAGAGCGTCCTGGGGCACATATTAATATGATGTTGGTCCCCTTTTTGCATGAATGACAGCCTGCACATGTTTGGGAAGACTTTCCACCAATTTTTGATAGGTGACCATAGGAATTGCTTTCCAGGCGTCCATCACAGCTGAAGTGAGTGCTTGCAGTGAGGATGGTCGATTTGGCTGGCTACTTAATCTGCTCTCTAATTCGTACCAAAGGAGTTCTATGGGATTTCGATCGGGGCTGTGAGAAGGCCAGTCCAGTTTTTGAACACCCATTTCGTCAAACCACGTCTGTACAAGCCTCGATGTGTGAATGGAGCAGTTATCCTGCTGGAAGAGAGAAATTGGCCTTCCCCGAAATATTGCCATAGAGTTGGGAGTGCAGCATTGTCCAGAATGTCCACATACATCTCAGAGTTCATGTTTCCATTCCAATCACAGGAACTAACGGACCCAGGCCAAACCACGAGAAACACCCCCACACCATTATGCTTCCACCACCAAACGTAACAGTCGGCACAATGCAGTCACTAAAGAAAAGTTCGCCGGGCATCCGCCAAACCCAGACGCGTCCATCCGACTGCCAGACTGTAAAGCGAGATTTATCACTCCAAAGAACAATTTTCCACATGTCCACAGTCCAATGACGGTGAGCCATTGCAATCGATGCTTCGCATTCTGTGGAGTTATGTTTGGCTTGTGAGCAGCTGCATGACTATGGAATCCCAAGTTTTTTAACTCTCGAAGGACAGTCCTGCTGCTAATACTAATTACTGATGAACTCTGGAACTCCTGAGAAATTTCCACCAACGAGGACTTGAGATTTTTTTCCACTACCCTTTTCAGAGTTCTGCGGGTGCGTTCACCAAGTATTTTCGGCCTACCGGTTCGTTTTTCTGCCGTTCCACTTCACAATTACATCACTCACAATAGATTTGGCTTCTGTAGAATGTCCGCAATCTCCCGAACTGATTTCCCACAAATGTGGCATCCCACTATACTGCCACGATCAAACTCATTAAGCTCCTTTGACTTACTCAATGCCTCACAAACGCATAAATACAATCTGACAAACCACTACCAATACTTTTATAGCTTTCAATTACGTATCAAATTGCGTCACTCGCCAGAACCACTTTTTTAAGAAGTGTCCGGATACTTTTGGCCAGATAGTGTATTTTGTATACTATAAGATCCACAAATTTTCAACAAAGTGAATGAATTTTTTTTAAATAAACAGTCACAAATTTTAGATATAGCACAATTTCTGCATAAAATTTAGAGGAAATTTAAATCACTAAATTTAATTTTTTAAAAATTTTTATAAATTTATATTTTTAAAATTTCATTCTGTTCATTTTATGTATTGTTATGTTTACAAAACCTCCGGGAAATTTTTAGCTATAAATGCAGTAGATTTTATGCAAAGTGTACCTAAAGGTAAGAACATGCTTGAAAATAAAAAAAAATAGTTATTGATTAATTATTTCTCTTACAGATTTATTTGTAATTTAAAATGAAATTTGTTTACATTAACAAGTACATAAATAAGCGGTTAATTAAGCGTAAGAATTGTACTTCCGTAGCTTTTAATTTAAGTAAGTGAGAACCATTTAAAGTTGGTGCAAAAAAAGTTCATTTTTCCTTCTCGCAGACGTCCCAGTTACCTTAAAAAATTAAATTATTAATTTATTACGTCTACAGCTATTAATTACAATATTTACATAAACATACGTTATTTTAACTATGGAGTATTTCAATTCTACAGAATATGTTATTGGTGAGGGAGGAGGTAAGAACAACATCTCTTTTCGGGTGTTTCAAACGGACTTTTTCCATCCTCTTGTGGTGGGGGTGGTCCTTTCTTAAACCTCGAATTACACTCGAGGTTTGGTTTGCTGTGGAATCCAGCAGTTGGTTTTCTCTCGGCCATAGGTTGTCAGCGTGATGTCGGATGAAAGGACACTGCAGTAATTTAGAAGTGTACTCGTGGATATAAACGGCGTAATGCTTTCTGCACAGGAAAACCGATCTTGAAGCTGTGAGGTTGAAAAATGTTACACTTTGAACCTAGACAGAAGGCATCGCCTTCTAGAGAGTGCAGTAGATCCTTTACACGGCGAGTTATTAGTCGCCCCTGAACTCGAACTTATGATTCAACAAACACAAAGTCAGTCACGAGTTCGCAACCATAGCCCATATTTTTGAGAAGTAAAAATCTGAAGCGAATATAATTGAAATAAAATGTTAAGTGTTCCTCCCTTACATATTGGCTTTACTTCTTTCTTTTTAGAACTCTTTTAGTTGTTATTTTATTTTATAATAATATTATTATTTGATATTGTTTTTTAACGTATTACTAATTCTTATTACTTTGATTTTTACAAAAAAAATGCTCATGGAGTATAGTATTATTATCTGTTAACTCATAAATTATTCCCTAAATTGGGATGTAGTAGCTATTTAATAACATTTTTCTACCTAAACATAACTTTAATATATTTGAAACAAAAAATACCATCAACTAAAAATACAATTACGTAAAATGAATTAATTAAAACAACAAAGAAGAAAGTAAAAAGTAAGGACGAAGTAATAGTAGTTAATACTTTATTATAGTTAAGGTTATTTATTTTTTTGAATCCTTCTTCACATTTTCCCTCAAAAACAAATAATAATGCTAAAGCTTTCACTGGAAATTTTTTTTTTTGAATATTTTTCGGCAGCAATGTTTTTTTTTATAAGCAATAATATTATTTTTAGTCTTATATATTCTTTCTAGAAGCCGAGAAATAATAATTTTTTAAAAAGGAGACACTTTTTCTCATTTTCAAACAATGTTTAATATAATAAAGTCCCAACATAATTTTGAGATCATTCTTTCATTCTTTTAAGGTATAAGCATGATTATTTCCAGAAATTGTTTTAAAAAATGTATCTAATAATAATATTTCTTATGGTTTCTATATTACTTCCTAGTTTATAGTGATTTCTTTAGAAAGAAAGTGGATTATATAATAACGTTATTTACTTCAATGTATTTTCAAAGATTACTTTAGATACAGGATTAATCCTACTTTGAAGGAATTCGCGTTTTCAGTCGGCTCCAAATGAAACTTTATTTTTCAATGGTTGTTTTATTATAATTTTTTAAAAAAATTTCTAAAATGTAAAAATGAACTTCGCATTATACGGCATGTTTAAAGTCCTTAGAGTGCCTGTTTGGCTTGGGTGCTCTCGGCAAAATTTATTTCCAAAAACATTTTTGCTTCATCAGAGTTCAGGTGCCTCTTTCCGGAAGGTTCGCCATCAGGTGCCTCTTTCCGAACCTTTATGGATCAACGAACCATTTTTTCTAAAAAATTATTTAATTAGATATAGACGTGCCATTAAATAATTTTGACTTGCGATTACTGGAAAAATAATATAAAACTAAATACTAACAACTCAAAACTCTTTATTTACTACGAAAAACTACATTTTGTACCTTATATATAGTAGTAAATGTTTCAGTTATACGTGTAATTCAAATTAAATTAACATTAGTGTGATTTCTGCTGTTGCAGATTTGATGAAAATTAACTTATATAAGGATTGTATAATGTTACTTTTAGAAGAATGCATGCTGAATTGGAGTCATCTGCCAAACGATTTCTAAGTGAGTCTTTAATGTTATTAATATCTGAAAATAATGACTCGCAGGCATAGGTAGATTAAAATAATGGTTATAACAGCATGAACCAGCTTCTTCAAAGAATTACATCTGTCTGGAATTGAATTCCATGTTACCAAAATTTCATTACTCGCATTTTTACTTATATTGCTTCTTGATATTTCTGTTTCAATCAATTCCAACTTTCTCCATTTTTCAACAAATTTTTGAACTTATATTGAACTAAACGGGAAACCAATCAGTTACAATTCAAATTTTTCAAGTTTCAATTAATCGAATTGGGTCAAGTTTAGTTTATTAAATGAAGTCACATCAGAGTACACATAAAAAACTTGAGCGTTTCCGATAATTCTTTGAACTGAGAAAATTTCGCTGAAAACTGCGACCAATCACTCGTGTTTGTTCGTAATACTTCGTGGTGAACTGTGTTATTTTGAATTAAAATGTAATCCGTTTTGATCGATGGCGTACCCAAAATATTGTGTCACGTGCCATCAATGGCACGCGTGTCACTGGTTAGCCATCCCTGAACTGTATGGTGCCATACTGAAAAGTGATACCAGCTACCGGGGAATGTACGTCTGCAATGGTAAAATACCAAACAGCTGCCCCGCGTGAAATAAAACAAATATCCCATTATAAAACATGTTTAATACCCCCATGTTACCAACTACCTTATAACATTCAAAAGATGCAAATTTTCCTAATATCTAATATAGAAAATATTTGAAAAGCAGAAGATATTTGAATAAATTTAAACTTAAATTTCCTCACTTATTTGGAAGGAATTGCCAGCTTTTTTGCACTACTAATTTTTTAGTTCAAGGCAAGGTGTGCTAATGACAATAAATCTTAAATTTCAAGATAGAAATAGTGAATATTGAGGAATAAAGCATTTTGTATGTATATTTATTTGATATATTTCAGAAAATAAATTTCAGAACCAAATAGATCTTTTTACTTTCAGAAGCAAATTGTGTCTATTTCTAATTAATTTAGTATTCTTAAAATTTTTTTCAATTTTTAAAGAATTATTATTTCACAAGTCATACAGAAGTTGAGAAACAATGCATGTTTTCCAGACCTGTGAAAACTGTTTGATGCACAAGATTCCATTCGAATATTTGTCTGATGCCTATCCAATACTCTTACATAAGAGATCTATTTTTCTCACACTGTGGAGCCACTCTCTCTTTTTCTTCTAATTCTTTTGTGGTTCGTGGGAAATATATTTCTCGCCAACATGTTCTCATAAATATATCTATGGGAAATGCAATTCCACATCAATATATTTCCTCGTCCTTACAACACTGGAATCATCAATTCCTATTCAAATCTAGTACTGTCATTTTTCTTCGTTCAATGGAAAAATAAATTTAATATATTGTTGCATTTGTTTTGAAATTTGCTGATTTAAGTATCGCAATACTGAGCAAATGGGCATCAAAATATAACGCAACATTGTTTTATGGGAAATAAATTTATTTATAGATTTAGTTTCGACTGTTTTTCTCTAGAAATTAAATAGAATTGGGTAATAAATTATTTTATATGATACTAAACATTTGAAATATATTTTCATTTTCACAGGGCTCCTAGCAATATAAATAGTTTAAAAAAATGGAGGGGCGACAGAAACTTTGGCCCAGGTAACTGATAATTGATATATAATAGCCATAGATTGTGTGACGGATCTATACACAGCTCTACTAACCCCTTGAGGACTCTTAAAGGAAAATATTTAATGCAACCAACTTTCACCGAAGGTAAGAAAACGTGATTATGCAAATTAAGATTTTTATATGAATTCTGTATTCGCGAGTTTTGGGAATTAGTCATGCGTGGATCAAGAGTTAACGAAGGGAGGATTGTGAGTTATTGAAGTGAGAAGCTAAGATTATTTAAGTGAAATTGAAGATATCCAAAGTGTGAACAGATCAAGACAGCTAGTAGCGTTCAAGGCCTCAACCGTAGGACTCCTGACTGACAAGAGTTCAGATATTGTGCGTATTATTTAAATATAAGTTAAAAACTAAATTGTTAGGGTGCGTCTGAGTTAATGACGAGCTTGTATAGGTTATCGTAGAGATTAGTTGAATGTCTGTAATATTATCCACAGGCTAACTAGTCTCACCTTCGCGCTCTAAGTAGTGATCAAACTATCTTAATTGGATTATTATTATGCTTGCGTTGATAAGTGTGACAAGAAAATAATTTTAGTGAATCATGTCTTCTGATCAATTAGTTGCTCCCAAACTTCTAGGCAGGTACGAGAGTAGACAAGGGGGATTAGAGGGAAGTAGGCATAGCCGAACATCACAATTGTTTTTTAAAAACGTGAACAATTTCATTCATTTATAATTCCTAAGGAAGTATCTTTTTTGAGACCACATTAAAGTTGGATTTAAAATTGCAGAATGATAACAGTATGCAAATAGTAGCCACAGTATCGTAGTGATCATGGTCACGAGATCGTTAAGAGTTCGGCGTCTTGTCAAGAGTTTAAGCCCCAACGTATAGAGGGGCTGATGCACGTTAAATTTGTCGTGGTTCTAAGTCCTCCCGTTGACTTGGTGTGGTAATTTGGAGGGTGGATAGTTCAGGTGTCATCCTCATCTCTTGGCTGTGGTTCAAAGTTACGAGGTCCATCGCCAATAGTCCTGATGTTGCTTTACAGTGCAACGGTAACAAACATTCACCCACTCATGTGAATAAGATCAAGTATTCCAAAACAATTGTATGCTATGTATAAAAATTATTTTTTTTATTTTCAGTCCAGTTGACAAGAATTTTGGTTACTATATAATATTAAATTCAAGAAACTTTGAAACAAATATATATTTTTTAACATTTAACGAATTGTAAAACATCTTATTTTTGTTTTTGGAAATAGAAATACAATTCCATTGATTACATAAAATCTTCTATAATAGAAGCCTTTTCAAATCAAATAAATCTCAATGCATTGTAAGTTCTACTCATTTCAGCTCCATATTAATGAGTGAACAAAAAACCCACACAGTAAATAGGGTTAATTAAGAAGAAAAATATAAACAAGAAACTTACGATTTAACTTATTTGAGATAAAGAAAAGAAAGACAATATTTTCCAGTATTTTTCCTCAACTTTTCAATTCTCCTATTTTAAAAATTATAAATTTCCAGCTATAATTTCAGGAATATTAATTTTCGAAGTTTTAAAATATTTGGCTTCTTTTTTCTGACAACTAGAATCAAGAACTTCATACATATAGTTGTAAAATTAATTAAAATAAAATAGATGCAAAATTTTTGCTTTTTGGATTTCTCTATGCTTAAAATTCAAAAATGATGTTTTCGAGACACGATTACTTTTACGAAAACTATAAATTCACAAAATTCTAACTTCTAACCAAAATTTAACATTGTAATTATATGTTGTTGTTGTCTCCTTCCCGCAGGGGAAGAATGAAAGTTGACATTGCCTGTGAGACACAGGTTGAACTTCTTAACGATAGATGGCGACACCACCTATCTCCACCTCCACAATTTAGGCACGGAACTGAAGGGGAGGGAAATTCTCCAGCCCCCTGCACTCGTGGCTTCTGCTGCGACCGCCCACAAGACTTTCGGACCCACTGATTTAACGTGCACGTACTCCGTCTATACTCGGTGGTATTTAGTGGCATCGGGCATCGAACCCAGGCCCTCCAGTCTGGAGTCCGATGCTCTAACCACTAGGCTACCCACGGCCCTAATTGTAATTATATAATACCATTTATTGGATCAAGATTTGAAATAAATATTACTTAATCAGACTGATTACATTCAACAGTGACTCAAATAAAGCCTAATTTGTTAATTTGAAATTTAATCTCAGTTCACACTGGAGAGTTTGGGCTTCCTTCTGGCACTCTTCATATACTCTTCACTGCTAGCTAGTACTGCCAAGTGCTTTTGTGATTGTTTATTAAGTCGTTGCTACTCTGAGGTAAAAAATAGGCGATGGTCACATTAATGTGACTGAACTGTGTAAATGTTTTGGTGCTATGGGAAATATGGAAATATTCGGCAAGTTGAAGTACTATTCAATATCTTGATAACTTGAGAAAAGTTAGTGACTGGGGAAGGATTATTAAATAAACTCAAACAACCTTTCCAGACTAGTGTTCTTCATCTGCAGTGGATACCATTTTACATGAACCTAAAATATAATGATATTGCAGATAGCTGGCTAGGAGGGCACTGCTATCCCTCAAATAAATGAGGATCTTTTCATTTGCTTCGAATAATTCTAAAAAAGAAAGGCCTCTATCGATATTACTTGGAGGCATCCATCAGCGCACACATGGTATCGTAGTGAAAGCCCCAGTACTGCTATGAAATTTGACGGGAACAGAAATGTCCAAACTGCTTTGGCACGTTTAACTACCGGCCACTTAAGGCCCATTAGACTCTAAGGTGATTGTAAAAACTTCGCGGTTTGTACAGAGTGTAATGCGTGCGAAGTCACCCCTCAACATATGCTCAGTTGTGTTGCCTTGATGCAAGACGAACTGTTCAAAAGATCTGTTGTAGGACTGGAGCGGGGGGCTGCTGAAGACGAACAAACTTTTGAATCCAATCTGATTCCGATTAGAAAGATAAGAAAAAAAGAAGAAATATCCATGGCATGTAAATAGTTTTTTAAAATGTTTTGGATATGAGCAAAAGGATAACATAAGGATGGGTAAATGGGAAACTTACTTTTTTGTGGTGATTGAAAAAGTGCAAAGAATACAAAGTGTTTATATTAATATTATAATGACTGTGGATATTCGCTTTTACTATCTAGTGACGAGGAAGACATCAAACTTGTGTTGTGCCCTTTCCCGATTCCCTCATAAGGTTATTTGAAAGCTTTTCGCGTATTCAATTCCTACTACTAGTTCACTCTCTCTCTCTCTCTCTCTCTATATATATATATATATCTTGTTTAAATTTTTTGTCGTTATTAAAATACACTGCTGACCACCATAAATGCAACACACTGAAGGAAGCACGTAAATAACAGGAAATTTACAACATGCATTAGCGGAGGTAAGATATGCAAATGATTAGAATTTCAGCGCAGACACACATCACGCACGCCTGTGGCGCCACTCCAAAGCGCTATTTAAAGCTTGGATATTTCGACGATTTCAAGTTCGGCAGCTGTGTTTTGCTTGTGGTTTTTTCAAAAAACGATCAGTTATGTCTAGTAGAAAACAGCGATCAGCTTTTGATCAAGTATCCGAGTTCGACAGAGGAAGGATAGTGGTCTACCGAGATTGTGGATTATATTTCAGGGAAATCGGTAGTCGCGTGTTGGACGAAACCAAACAGCTGTAATGCGGATATGTGACCTTTGGATACAGGAGGGTACGACGGACCGACGTGGTCGATCGCATCCACCTCAGTGCACCACTTCACTTGCAGGCAAACTGTGCACATGGCAGTGACGGATCGCTCAGTCACATTACAAACCATAGCACAGCAAATTGAGTCTGTAACGCATCATTCAGTGCCTGCGCGTACCATTCGACGCCGTTTAAAGCAGAGTGGTCTGTCCGCAAGACGTCCATTGCTTGGTCTACCCTTGACGCAGAACCGCAGACGTCTCCGCCGCCAATGGGGCGATGAAAGAAGGATGTGGGCGCAGAATGGAATGAAGTTGTCTTTACTGACGAGTCACGCATCTATCTGCAACATCACGATGGTCGGATTCGAGTCTGGAGACACCGTGGAGAGAGGATGCTGAACAGCTTCGTTATGCACCGCCGCACTGATCCTGCACCGGGTATTATGGCATGGGGCGCGGCATTGGATATCACTCTCGCACTCCTCTAGTACGCATTGCCGGTACTTTAAACAGCCAGCGCTACATCTCCGAGGTGTTGGAGCCAGTTGTCCTTCCTTACCTTCAGGGCTTGACTACAGCCATATTTCAACAGGATAATGCGCGACCACACGTGGCACGCATTGTCCAAAGGTTCTTCGTCAATCACCAGATTGAATTTCTTCCCTGGCAGGCTGTCTCTCCTGATCTTTCGCCAATAGAAAACGGTGGTCCATGGTTGCTCAACATATTGCCACAGATTACACCCCCAGCTGCCACACCAGATGAACTTTGGCAACGTGTGGAAGCTGCTTGGTCTGCTGTACCCCAAGAACACATCCAAAGTCTCTTCGAATCAATGTCGAGGCGTGTGGCAGCTGGGATCTCCAACAATGGCGGCTACTACTGATTCTGGCAGGAACCACATTTCACAGAAGTCTATACATTTAATCATTTGATACTTGGTCAACATGTTATCTACAAAATAAATTTTGTTGTGCTATCTCTTGTCTTTCATGGTGTTGCATTTACGGTGGCCAGCAGTGTACTTTATATTCATCCATTCAAATTTAAATACATTTTTTAAAACTTGCAGTGGATGATACTCGATGTTAATACAGTTTTTTGAAATATTAATTCATTAATTTAATTAAAAATGAATAAATAGTAACAAACATAACTAATAGTCCAACAGCATATATAGAAAGGAAAAGCGTTCTTTGCTACCCTATAACGCAAAGGATAGCTTTTTAGACTTCTAATCGAGAGGTCATGGGTTCGAATCCCACCTGGGATGGAATAATTTCTGGGAATGTGATTTATTTTTTACTACACTATTTGTTAGAATAATTAAATTTAATAAATAAATTGTAACAAAAAAAATACTCCAACACCATATATAGCAGCTTATCCGGTACAGTGGTTAGTGACACTGACTGCGGTGCAGTGGGGCCTGAGTTCGAATCCCGCAGAAGGCATGGATGTTAGTATTGTAATCCTTCATGACTATAAATTCCTTCTTTCTTTGTGATGTGTGCTTCATGCTTACTTCTGTAACCCCCGAGTGTGATACTTTGTGGTGCACGGGGAATTTATAAATGTTCTCAATAAAAAAAAACATATGTAGGAAAGAGAATGGAAAATTGCTTTCTATTTTGTCACTTAATATTGTGACGTGACTCTGTCATATGTATATGCATATTCATATTAATTGTAACTATTTAATAAAAAGTAACTAAAATATAAAATTTTTCTTTGTTGACCTATGTAGGAATTGATTAATTTTTTTTTATTACTTGTTTTCTTAGGTAAAATTTGTTTATGAGAGTGAATCTATATAACTTAAAAATATTATTGTCATTAAACTTCAAGTTCTTACACCTTAAGAGTCACGAATAAAAAAATATTCATCGATAGAATAATAATTTAAGAATAAATATAATCTTTCTTTTCGTATTCTTTTCAATTTAAATTTTGGCAAAAAGTCAACAAAAAATGTATCGCATAGTTAAAGAACCATTATTTTTATTTTAAACTAAATCAAATATTAAAAAAATTTCAGAAACAATTATTTTAAATATTATTATATTTTTATCACCTTATCACTTATCCTCTTTTTTTTTTTAATGGAAGCTTGCCAACAATGATTTATCCAGAAATTATTTTCTTTCAACTTAATTCAAATTTATAAAATGAAAAAGAATTATTTTCATGAAAGATTAATGTATTTTAAATACCCAAAAATCGAGTGCTCTTGGGAAAATTGGATTACCTTCAGAATCGAAAAGTGAAATTTATTCACGAAAGTATACTTTGCTACTAAATTGCCTCCTCGCGAATGTCAACAATAATATTAAGCTAAAAATGCTGCCATTATATAGGCCCATTCGTTTAGTTCTAAATTATCCTTCTAACTTATTATACCAAAGCGAAGAATCCTTTGATTGAACCAGATATTTCCCGCCTTATCTCCTGTTACTGTCAAGAATGATTAGTAACCCCTGGTGACATGATATTATAGAGTTGTGCTGTGGAATATATGGGCGGAAACCTTGGCAACAGTTCGGTGACCAATCGCGAGCCGTGATTATTAAAGAGAAATGCGAGGCATAACGGTGACACTCAACTTTATCGTCGGTGAAAATGTGGTCTTTATGTGGATGTCGAGAGAGACATTTAAGTGGAATTTATTGCAAAGAAGAGAAACGAAACCTGTGTTCCTTGATAAATTGTTGAAATCTCTTTAGAAGGGTCGAACTGAAGATAAATTTATCCCGAATAAATCTCACTTTAGATGCAACAAATTTTCAGTACGTGTATCTGGACTAAAATTTGGATCCGTCACTTTGAGGTTGAGGGAAAGAGCTTTATTAATGGATTCTTGTGAAATTCGAAGGAATACGTTTTGTAGAATTAGCAGGGTAAATTAAGATTATTCTAGTTTGGTATTAACATTGATGCATTAAATTAGGATATTCTGAGTAAGGCATATTCTGAAAAATTTAATTTAATTGGAACAGCTTTAATTCTAATATTAAATATGAAACAAACTGTTACATTTTTTTGTTGCGGAAATTATATAATCAATAATTAATAATTGTTTCTGTTAAATATAGATTATTGAAACTAATCTTTTTTTTTCTAATGGGGCTGCGTATTGGTATTTTTTAACTTTACAGACCTAGTTCATTCCCCAGGAGCTTGTATCACTTTTTAGTTCTGCACCATATAGGCGACACCAACTGCCTCAAGTAATTTTGACACCCAGTTTCCTCCCCAGATGGAGGCACCTGAGCTTTGAGGATGCGAAATTGAACTTAGGAATTTAATTTTGCCGAGAGCACCCAAACCAAACGGGCACTTAAAGGGATTTTTTACTTGCCGCATAATCATACGACATGGCCGCTGTCTGAAAATCCACCGACTTCGACCGGAGTCGAACCCGCAACCTTGGGTGAAGAAGGCCAGCGACAAACCAACTGCGCCTCCCAAATCTATGAAATGATGTATGAAAATAATTTATTAAATAATTATTGTATAATAACTGAATAAAATTTATTAAGGAATTCTCATAAGATTTGGATTATTCTAAGTATGTTTACATACGTTTTCAAAGACAGGAAAAATCTCTTAAGAAAAGAGAACTTTTTATAAGTGCAATGAAAACAACATCAAATATATTGAAGTACTTAATATCTTCTTTAAATTAAAAACAAAAACTTAATTGCTTTTTAATGTTTAGGCAAAGGAACGGCATCCCTCTTAAATTTGCAGAATTGCTCATCATCTGTTTGAAAATTCTTAAATTGTAATTTTTACATAGATAGATACACATTGTTTTGTATTTTTTTTATGAGAGATGAGACACAACATTTAAATACCTCTTAAATATACCTAAATCATTGTAACAGGTCTTCATTACAAAATCTCTGTATAATATCTACTCCGCCGCTCTCTTTATCTATATAATATCTATAGTACCGCCGTATTTATTCGAATCTAAGTAGCCATCGATTTGAAGCTAAACCCTAAATTCTCACATTTTTTTGTGAAAAAAAATGTCGTTATCGATTCTAAGCCACACCTCTAATTCCCATAACTGTTTTGAGAAAAAAATGAAACAATTGTGTAAAAGGTCCATCAATATCCGATACTTCCGAAATTTTTAGAAATATTTTAATGGGAAACAATAAGTTAAGATTAATTTATTTTATCACTATTGAAAACTTTCAAATGTATATATGAGCCTATAGTTACTCTAACCGCCAGTTCATGTTTAGAAAATGATTCGTCACTCCCATGGTCACAGCTGACTTCGGAATTGGAGCTGTCGTCGCCATTTTACCACACGGTGTCTTTCCTGCTATTTCACGCATTTGTTATGCAACAGTTTTCAAAAGAATATTTTTTCGAAGAATTTAAATTATTATTGAACATTTACAAGCGACAATTATATTATTTTGCTTACGCCATCGATGCATATTTGTTTCATCCGTCTCAAATTGTCCTTCGCTGCTGCTCTGTCTCCGTTTTTTTTCTGCATATAAGATTACCTACCTTTTTATGCTTGTGTCATAGTGAACTCGTTTTGATGTATTACCGATATTTTTGAGTCTTAGGTGATTAAAAGAGAGCGTAAACAAAAAAAAAAAATTCTAAATGTAAGCAGACAACGCTGTTTAGGATTGACCGAATACTGGAGATAAACTGCGGAATGGGATAAATCATCTGTACAAGTGGCCAGAATAGAAGGTTATATTTTTCCTTTTGAAAAAGGACGGAGACTCAACTTCCCCCATCGACAAATGTTTTGCCTTCGATTCTAAGTCACAACCGATTTTCAGCAGCATTAACACTGCAAAAATAGTGTGGCTTAGATTCGAGTAAATACGGTAATTTAATTTTGTAACATATTTAAGAAGTAAATAGCCACCGAATCGCTTTATTTATTAGTTCTTCGAAATGTTACTTAAGTCTGTAAGGTTAGTGGAGATATGTTATTAAAAGTTAAGTCTGTAAGATTAGTAGTGAGTAATATTATTTACTCTGTAAGATCAGTCTGTCTGCAGATAATGTTATTAACCCTTTATTTACCAACGGTACTTATAAGTACCATCATTTAAAAATTACATAGGATAACGATTTTTACGAATACTCTGATGATACTCAGTTGAAATATTCTTTTAAGTCCACTCTTTTAAGATATATGGCAGCACGGGTTCTATGGTGAGTATTTTAGTGGGGAAGGCGAATATAGTTTTATAGCAGAAGTTGCGTTTTCTGTTGACAATTTGATCGGATTGCGAAGCTTGTCATTTTTGTTGCGAAAAAGTAGTTAATGTCAAAAGGTGTCTTATTTTTTTGTATGTTAATGAAGACCTTAGAAAACGATTTGACTATTCATTTTAAACGAACAGTGTATATAATTAATTTTACAGTTGAATAACTTTGTGGTACTTATAAGTACCGACAGAACACTGGGTCATGGAGCAAGAACTTAGTTTTTTTTCTCTTCCGTGTGGCTTATTGTTTTTTGTTGTATTGTAGTTATCATGATAGTGCAATAGACATAAGCTTTTTCTGGCATTTCTTTTAGCTTAACTTATTTATTTTGCTTTTTTATTGTTTTATTTTAACGTTTTCAAAAAAATTTGAACTTTGAATCAGAGCTTGATTTTTTTTGCCACACAATTAAATGAAATATCTATTCTTATTTCAAAAATTAACAACATTTTAATTTCTTTATGTATAACTGAGATTTAACTATAATAGAAGATTTTCAAGGTGCTATTATTATTATTTCCTTTTCTTAGAATGTCTGGAAAAAATAAACTCTGTCTTTAAAAGGCTTTGGATTTATTACAGAGCCTACTATCTGAAATCAATGATGTACTAACAGGTGATTTTTCAGATGAAGAAGACTCAGCAAATTATCTATTGGAATTTTCGTTAGATTCTTAGGATGACGATCAAGAGACTGAACTCAAGGTTCAGTAGTTCATGTTAAGAAAATACAGCATTTCTTACCCCAAGATGCAGTGCTTTAAAAAACATTCAATCAAAACCTCACTCAAAATTGACAACGTGTAACGAATTTCAGTGAATTAATGGAAAAAAAATGTTTCTTTGAATATCATCAAATTAAGTTTACGTGTAAAGAAAGTAAATATTAATTTTAAAAATTCAACAATCTTTAAAAATAAATATTTTGTGCTTTAAAATATTAGTGTTCTCTGGTTATTTAGCATTTTTAAGAGATAAAACTGCGTTAAAAAGTCATTCGGTCTCTTCGTATTAAGAGAATATTTGAGACCTTTGTGGACAGAAGGGTACTTTAAAATATCAAATTAATTAATTAGCTTTAACGAATTAAATTTCCTAAAGCTGAGTATTTTATTAATGTATATCCCTCAATTTTCGATGCAGTGATTAAAATATATTGCATGAAAATGTTTGTAGTAAATTATAATGAGGTAGATAAAAGGTTAAAGTTAGTGTCTATAAGTATAAAATTCGAACTATTCAAACAACCATTTTGCTGGGTACTTAAATGACTTTAATGTATTATTGTTTTCTCAAGTTATTGATATCTAAGTCCTAGCATAAGGTTTCGATTGTATTCAGGAACATTCATAGGCCTTCGCCTCTCGAATTAAAAAGGACAGAACTTGAATTTCTAAAACGTATGTATATTTATTTTTTACGCTCCCGTAACTCTCCATTTGGCGATCTATTTCTGCAAAACCCCTTGTTAGTGTTGCTGCATATTATTGGGAATCAAACATTTTGAATGTTAAGCAAATGAGTTCTCACAAAATCTATTCCAGCATTTTTCGAATTTTAACTACCGAAGTATTTTCAATTCAGAATACTAAGTTTTATACATATTCTACTGTGTAAAAGGGTGAAATATTTTTTGTTTAAAAATTTTAAGCATTCGAGCTGAAACAAAATATTGTTATTATATGGTATTTTAAGTTGCCAGTTAAATTTCCTTGTATTTTAACACATATTAGTTATTTTACTGTGTTATCAAAAATAATATAATAATGAATTTAGTATTTTTTTTGCGTTTAAATTTTTTTACTAATTTCAATTCTTTTAATGCAAATGAAAAAAAAGGTTTTTAGTGTAAATTTTTAAAAGCTTTTATTGCTAATTATAAAAACTGTACTATTTATGGTTACAAATTTTTACGCTGCGTAGGCTATAAATGAAAAATTTCTGTTGCTTTGCAATTTCATTAACGGTGTGTAAATTAGTATTTACTTTCATGCCTTCCGAATGCAGTTAAAGTATTTTTATCTAATGAATGTGAAACACATTTAAAGCAAATAATTTTCGGCAGCCAGTTGATGTAGTCCATGAAGAAATTTTCAATTCAGTTGTAGTTTTCCATTTTCTATCCAAATTACAACAACCTCATCAGCTTATAAATATTTCAACCAACACATATTTTAATGAAAATATTATTACATCATCCTTTTCATCACGCAGTCATTTAATTAAAGTGCTTTACTTTGCTTTTATAGCATAGGTTCCCAACCTTTTTTCGAACTAGCTCCCCCTTTTCTAGTGAATATTTTGATACCACCCTCTCCCACTCTAGAGAAATACGAGTGTACATAATATATGGTGAAAAAAAAAAGAGTTGAATTTGAAAAAATATTTTATTACCAATAGAATATATTTTTTGTGTATTTAATTTGTTTCTTAAGTCCTGATCTTTTTAACTTGCAATTCTGAAATAGCTATTGCCACAAATATATTTAAATGTGTAATATTATATTTTTTAGTAATAGATAGGATATTGTTGGAATTGAAATGCTTCTGTGTGAATTTCTTCTTCATTTAAAAGAGTGGAATAAAAGTTTTAGCTTACCTGTTATAAAGACAGGCAGGGGGGTTTTGATGATACAAAGTAATTAATAATTAACTTTTGCTTTCTAAATAAATATAAATTGACAGTTTCAGCCTATAAAGAATCACACGTTAATTCCTGGTTAACATTTTAAATGATGTTTCTTGGATAATACACTGGTGTGCAAAAATTAAGGACGAGACGGTTTTTTCAATATAACTTTGTACAAAAGAATTCCAAATCAACACATTTAATACCGTAAGATCCCCAATACGTAAGGACATGAGTAATTTAAGCAACACTTACTAAAAGAGAAATCAGAGGGATAAAAAGAAGCTTTATTGAAAAAGTAGCATGGAGCGCAATGCGACTGAAGGCCGAAAACATCCCTGTGATGGGTGTCCAGCAAGAAATATCCAGTCTTTAGTTGGGGATATGATCTTCCCTGACTGCTAGGCAGGTTTCACAGCGTCTGCCCATGCTGAGAATGAGGGTGTCAATCAGTTGTTGAGGCATTGCTGCCCATTCGTCTTGCAGCGCCAATCGAAGCTCCGGAATCGTTACTGGTGGTAAGGTACGAGCTGCCAAGCGTCTGCCTAGAAAATCCCATACATGCTCGATGGGATTGAGATCCGGAGATCGTGCCGGCCAATCCATACGTTCAATATCTTCACTCTCTAAGAGCTGTTCGGCAGCTACTGTGCGATGACATGGTGTATTGTCGTCCATGAAAAGGAACTGCGGACCCATAGCACCTCTAAAAAGACGCACATATGGAAGAAGAATCTCGTTACAATAACGGGTCCCATTGACTGAACCTGCGTCGAAGATGTGAAGGTCTGTACGACTACCAAGCATGATGCCTCCCCAAACGAGAATACCGCCACCTCCATACCTGTCCCTTTCAATGATGTTCGAGGGATGATTGTGGCTTCCCCGCTCTCTCCAGATGAGTATGCGATGAGAATCGCTACTCAGACTGAATCTGCTCTCATCTGTAAAGAGTACTCGTCCCAATTCATTGTCTCTCCAATTTCGGTATTCCCGGCACCACAGAGAACGCTTTCTCCGATGAGCAGGCGTTAGAGGTACACACCGTACAGGGCGTCGTGCAAACAGACCACCACCGTGCAGTCTTCTGGCCACGGTAAAAAGCGATATCGGTCATCCAGTTGCCTGTGTCGTGTGTCTAGCGATTTCTCCCGCTGTCTGCCGCTTGTTTCTTCTGGCCTGTAAGGCAATATACCGGTCATCTGCGGGTGTGGTTCCTCGTGGACGACCACTACTGAACCCCCGGATAGCTGTTCCTGTAGTTTGAAATTGTCTCCAAAGTCATGAAACGATGCTGTGAGCAATTCCAAACTCTGCAGCCACACTTGTCACACTGCGACCTTCCTCCAACTTCCCAATGATTCGACCTCGGGTAAAAGCATCCAGATGTCGTCTAATAGATTGATTATTCGCCATTTCTCGCTGAGGCAGCAACTCGGTGTGATTTTAACTGCTATACGGTATGCAATCTCTTTGCCAGAAATACTATTCTTACACCGACAACATGCTTTACTACTCAGACACTCCCCCATTACGTCTACCTGCATATCTGCGCATGTGCTACCGTACATCACCTCACTTAATCTCCTGATTGGTCTTTCTGTCCACTCTGCCTCTTCGTTCAGCTGATATGCTGATTTTTCGACTTCGTCCTTAATTTTTGCACACCAGTGTATACGTAATGAAATGCAGAAGTGGAAATTTTTTTTCTACTGCTCACTAACAAAGACAACACGTGCACTACAAAAACTAAAATGCACTATATCATTCAATTTAATGCAGGTCTGAATGTAATGTAATCTTTAAGTTTTCCCTCTACTTTCCGAACTACCGAAATATATGAATTTTCGTTACATGTGATATAGAAATGATATAAACACATGCAATCAACATAAGTAAACAGTAGTAAAGTTTACTTTTGTTAGTACATAATCAACGTGTTTTTTAGTCTTTTTTAGACTATATTTTGTTAATTTGCCCAAGCCCCTCCGTGACATCTCAACGCCTCCTAATTTTCTCTGGGTCTCTTACTGCTTCCCTGAAAGCCTCAAATGCCCACAAGAAGGTGTTATTGCCCACGTTGAGAGAACCTATGTTTTATAGGAAGTACTTCCCCTGGTGTCGATAAAGACCCATTGACGCATGTTAAATCTGTCGAGACTCAAATTCCTCACGGTGGAGTGGCATGGATGTGTAGAGTGAGGACAGGTGTCGACTACGCTATTGGATTTGACTGGAGTTACGAGACAATTAGTTGTGTTAAGTACGCATTTGAGTTGAGTAGAAATAAACAGTTTAAGTGAGTGTTCACTAACGCGTTGCACCATAAAGCAATACGAAGGCTTTTGGCAGAATACCCAGGGGAACCGGACTTCCCCGAAAGGGTTTAGAGCTACAAATCTGTTCTCTAGGATACAACCACCCCCTCTTCAGTCTTTATTGAAAAATAAAAGATCTTATTTTATATTATTATAAAAGTACACAGCATACAAACTAGAGGCAAATTCACACAACATATATATAACCACATAAAACAAATTAAAGACAGATTCACAACATACATAATTATTAATGAAAGGTAAAATCACGACATACATAAATAATTACACAATACAAATTATATATATATATAAAGGTAAATTCACAATACACATACACAATCACACAATACAAGTGTACAAAACCAATAATAATAATAATAATAAAAATAATAATAATTAAGAATACATTATAGGGCAAGATAAGGAAAAAAAAACTGGCACCACCATTTCCTGATGATATTCTTTCACCTTAATTTATCCTTCAGTTCTTATTAAAAAAATAAATAAATCAGTAACTTAAGGAAGACAATTCATATATTAGAACATTCCCTTTATTTTAAACATAAAGGAAGAAGGCAATTGAAAAAAATATTGAATTTTATCGGAGCTATTTATCGGAGAATTTATTTTGCTATTTTGAATAACATCATGTGAATATTCGTATTGTTAACTAAAGAGCTAAGCCAAAATTTACGGGATATATCGGTGGGCTCAGTAAGGTGATAATTTTTAGTGAAACTGCAATGAAACACGAGTGATCCGCATCTCCAATGCACCCACAGAGACAATTGGGCTTAGTTTTTAATTTAAATCTATGTAAATAATGTGGAAACATGGTTAGTTAAAAACTGAACAATGTGCCTTGAATAGGGGTCAATATTAATATTATGGATTGCCAATATTAGGCGTTAGTCGTGGATAATAGTGTTATTGGTGGAGAACGTCGTAATATTGAACCCCGGTCAAGTGACAAGGACGATACTTGAGTTGACACCAACTTCTTCAAATTATCCCACCACACCAATGGAAGGACATTGAGCCTCGGCAGAAATTTTTTGTGCATCAACCTCTCTACATGGCGAGTCTTCTGTAGCACTAGAGCTCGAACGCATGATACGCCTGCCACGAGTTCGTTACCATTACCACTAGAAATAAATAGCCGTAAACGCTTCCAAAACAAACAAAACGATTAATACAGCATGCCGGCTGGGTGGCGTGGTTGGTTTGTCGCTGGCTTTCTACAACCAAGGTTGCGGGTTCGACCCCGGCCCAAGTCGGTGGATTTTCTTGATGCAGAAAATCGACAGCGGCCATGTCGTATGATTATACAGCATGTGAAAGATCCTTAGAGTGTCTGTTTGTCTTGGATGCTTTCGGAAAAATTAAATCCTAGTACAAAATTTGCATCGTCAAGAGCTCAGGTGCCTCCCTCCGTGGAGGAAACTGGGCTTCAAAATTGCTTGCTGGTATCACCTATATGGAGCAGCTCTAAAAAGTGGTACCAGCTCCTGGGGAATGTACTAGGTCTGCAAAGGTTTAAAATACCAATGCGCAGCCCCATTGAAAAGAAAGATTAATACAGCGTTAGAATATACAAATGAATACAAAAATATTAGGTTTTGAAAATAATTTATTTCGAAAAGTATTGTGTAATATATTTAAATTACATTAGATTTATGTATATTTAAAAATTTCTTCAACTCTTTTAATTCAAAGTATGAAATAATTTAAAAATGAATGCTTGAGGCATACAATAACAATGTAATGGCCTCCCCTGCGCGCCTGAAGGTGTAGGAGAATTGGAAGGAACACTAGCCATAGTTCAACAATATAATCTAATTTTTCACAATATTAATCACCGCACAAATTCAATCAATCCAGTCTAAGAGATGCTCCCAATTAATCGGTATGTAGATAATAAACGAGGTAAGCGAAATATGAGGAAACTTTAATACTAACCACACTTACTCAAGGCGATCACTTTGACTTCTTAGCTATTTAATCTGGATTTAATCCCAGTGACAATTCACCCCCTTAATTAATGCAATTACCAAATATTAAATATCCGCGATTCACATTCAATTCGATTAATCTCTGCTCCGATAGCAGTCTATCTCTCCTATCTCTCCCTCTAACCTAAAAACCTAGACTATATATAATAGTCTTAACTTACATATATAATCACATTTTCTTTTTCAAAGAGGAGTTTTATAATAAAATAATTTTTAAAGACCAGAAATTCCCCAAAAGAACTATTAGTAGAAGGAGCTCAGACAGAACCATCACAACTACACAATGTGTTATTCTGTATGTAAGTATCACTTAGTTCTTTATTGCTATTAATAAAAATTCAGCAATATACGTATTATCAGATGGCAAAATGACCTTAATACGACACAAGCTCAGAAAGCTCATCTTCGCGTGACCAAGGCTCTTCATATTAAAACACTTATTCCAGATTACTATTATATAAAGAATTATCCCATCTTTAACTAATAACCACTTCTAACTAGACCCAGACGTCCTTCACAATAACAAATTGAGTGTCCAAAACACACCTTGACCTTCTTCAGGCAATCAATGGCTAAGCTCCCAATTTGCTGCCACAAGAGAGCTATCGTATAACGAAGTCTTACAAATAGCTCATGAAGCTAGTTCCCATCTTTTGCGTTTCCATTTACTCTAGTAGACAGCTATTAACAAAACTTCCATTGCTCATAAATCACAAGGAGCCGAGACGTGATGAATTAGTACAAATAGCTCTTCTTCTTACTTCGCTTCGGTAAACTGCAATCGGACTATATGTCAAAAGAAATCGCTTGGAGTAAATTGGAACGTGGCAGTTGTCTTGTCATCAGGAGTTGAATGGTATTTCTATTTCGATGGGTTTATTAAATTGATGGTTTGCATTCAAATGGAAGAGAAATGGCTTCTGGTCTTCTCTTGTGAATGTATTTTTTTGAAGTTTGCACTACAAGTTTTGTTTCCGAAACAAAGTTATGCAAGGTCAATCAGGATTGAAATGTATGATTGTATAGGTTACACTCATATTATTTTGTTGTTGTTCGTTTTTCAATAGGATGAGTTTAATTACTATTGTTTTTATTTTTGATGGATTTTTAAACTTTTTGTAGATATTTAATAATACGAAATTAGGGATTCTTTTTATGTTCACTTTTTATTAAAAGGAATAAATACTGAATTTTTAAAACGAAGCACTCATTTAATTTAATTATTTTTAGCCCAAGTACCGTAAAATCCGGCGAAAAAAAAATTAAGATCAAAATTTACGAGTGCGCGTTATACACCGGGTATAAATATGAGAGATTTAAAAATAAAAAAAAAGAGACAAGCATACAAAAAATTATATTTCCATATACATCGAAATACTGTTAAAAGAAATGAAATGAACTTAAAGGGCTGTAGTTCCAGAAGTACACTGATTTTTTTAAAGTTTAGGATAATGCTTCGAATAAATGACTTCAAAACAAAAGAGAACTAACTGCTCATGTACATTTCAGGTTTCTTCGTAAAAAAGGGGTGTGCGTTATTCGGGAAATATACCTAAAAAGTAAAAAAGGGCAGCTTGAAAATATAGGGGCACGTTATACGTTGGATTTTACAGTAACTTCTTTAAGCAATTGCATTGTATATTGCCCAAAATATTTTCTCTCAAAGAATAAATAATTACAATTAATAATAATAAGGTATTGACATCTATCATAAGAGTGCAAAAGCAATAGTTATAATTTTATATTTATGCTCCATGCTTCAATATATTTATTAAATTTTATGAAATAAACTTATTAAAAAAATAAGAAGGGATATTTTTTTAATGATATTTAGATTAATCTCAGATTGAAAAATAGAGAAACATTTCTTGATGGACAGTTGAAAACAATATAATTTAAAATGAAAGGGTCGATGAAATATTCATATCCCATAATTAATTTTCATTGAATGTCTGATATCAATATAACATCCATAAGCTATTATTGAGTTCTAAATATTTTAAGGGACACGATATTATTATGAAGACTATAATTACGAAGCATTGTTTCGTATATAAAAGGGAATTCATTTCATTCAAACATTCCTTCTGTAATTTATTAATAAAAGTCTAGGGGGCTATTGATAGAAAGGAGACTATAAAAGATAATGATTTTAGACTATTAAGTGAATTATTTGCAATGAGAGAAATTCAGAATAGTTTTTTGATTTAGAAAGTTTTGGAATCGCAGAAAGTTTGCTCTCAAATCTATTTTCAATGATCTGTACAGAATGTAAATCTCGAAACATTTGAGAATTCAAAATTGAGACTTTGTAGATTAAATAAATGGGATTTACAGTTAAATTCTAAACCCAATTTATTTAAAGCACAAAAATATGTAGAAGTCTTAAATAACTGCATTTTTGATGATAAACTTGATGGATTAATTTAATTTATTTAAAATTCATATGTATTCGAAAAAAGGCAGAAAACATGATGTACTGTCATCTAGATTCTTTCGAATTTTGATTTTCCAATTATGCGAATGATTTTTCCTTCTTTTTAACACCCTTTTACAAGCTTCACTTGAATGTAACGGAATCTTTGAACTTAATTTTTACCAACTTTATATATACGGTCAGATTTCGAAATTTTCCTCACTTCTCCGGGATTGATGGCAATACAATAATTTAATAATTTTGTTCCATTGTCCTGATCAGGATCATCACGATTAACGATTTCCCATTTTCAGATCCCATCCTGCATCTAGCGACTAATTTTGGATCCCATTTCCAGATTTGGCGACAAATTCCAGATTTAGCGACTAAAGGATTAAGTTATAACTTAGTTCGATTAACTATAAAAGGGTGTTTTTTAGTTTTTTTAAAACTATAATTTTTTGCAAACTAAAACTTAAAACAATTTAATTTAAATGTGTTAAAGGGAAAAGTTTGTATTGCATATAAATTATATTGAACTTTTTAATAATTTGGCATTAGAGTAATGATTACAATTTTTGCATAAAAACAAATAAACAGTTTCAAATTTTAATAATCATACATATTCACAATACATTTTCAATTATAACTATATATTTTGAAAATTAGAGCGTTACTAGTTATATTTAAAAAATTAATTTTCAAAACACAATTATTACTTCAGTATCATTAGAAAAATATCCACTATTTTCTTAAAAAAGAAAATAATTATAACAGCATAATTTTTAAAATAATAATATAGCTCACATTCGGAGAATTTTATTTATTTATGATGATATTCTTTTAAAAGTTCTTATAAAATTTTTCGTAATTTTCTACATTTTAATAAATATTAGTTAATTTAGCAAAAAACAATGCCAATTACATGCGTGTTATAATTATAGCTTAGCTTTTCCTATTGTAAAATTTTAAAATTTAAAAATTCAATGTAGGTGTCCCAAAGTTTTTAAGGTTTATTAGTAACTGAAACAAATATATATATATAAAAATGTAAATTTTAAAAAAAATGAAAGTTACATTATGATTTTTCTATAAATATTCCTTTACTTTTATTCCATACTAGCTTTTACCCGCGGCTCCCCTCGCGTTGATGTCTTTAAATAACTGTCAAAGTCATGATCATCAGAAAGTAAAATATAGTGTGGTAATTTTTTTATTGCTTGACTGGAACCAATAAAATTTAAAAATTCTAAAATTGATCTTAGTTTAAAAAAACTGAAAATGTAATTTATTATAATAATTAACAACAAAAATTCAATAACTTAAGCTATTAATATTTTTAAAAATCGAAAGTATCTACGTTTAATATATAATTTCTCTTTAAAAGAGCTCAAAACAGAACTGTATACCATATTATATGTCCTTCCGTCAGTTGCAAATATGTGAAGATTTGGGCATTGGACACACCGATCAGGCTACATATAGTTGACCATGGTAAAAAGTATTGCTTTTCCAAATGCACCCCTGCTACCTGAAATGTTAGCTTTGTTAATAGCAACATTAAAACTGGGGATATTGAAATCGTTTGAGTTGAAACGGTAGGTCAGTGGAGATACTTAGAATTCGAGGTATGATAACACTATCCCTTTTCATGACATATGTTAAAATATTGGCACCAAGTATATTCTGCATCAGTTTTGTGATCCAAAGCCTCGTTACTTTACATAGTCGAGGAGCATCGAGATTTTGCATAACTGGTACATTTAGTTTTAATTGAAGTTTATGTGAGGGTACACCCGAAAGTTCAAGTGAATTTTAGAACTCCGGGGGATATGAAGTACCTTGTTCTTTATCCATGATTGTATTCATTGATAAACATTTCTTCATCCCCCCCCCCGCACGTCGTTTAAATTTTCAATGTTGATTTTATGGACAATGTCATTGTTAGGTGCAAGACCGGATCTACGTATGGGCTAAATGGGCTGCAGCCCAGGGCCCCCGTTCCCCGCTGAAGATAACAAACAGAAAAGGTGCTTACAATGAAAGTATTAATACAATAATAAACCATTAAAAATACACACAAATCAAAAATAAAATACCACATCAAATTTATTTTAGAGAGCAGGAGCATTTAACTTTTGTTCTTCCGCCCTTCCACCGAATACGCTGAAATTAATAATTATTAATTTCGAAAATCGTCTATATAGTTTATGTAAATACCTTAATAAAAACAAATTAAAATAATATGCTGGTGATTTTCTTTTAGAAGCTACACCATAATTGGATGTAAAATATTTAAACCTCAAGGAATTTCTTGTTTTTCTCATGATCAGAGATAGCCTGTGAGGTCTAGAAACAATAGTTTTCATCTAATTGCTAGTTGCCAAGGTACCGGAATCATGGCAGGCATGTTATGAGTTTGAGACTAGTACCGCTGAAGACCCTCCATGTAGGGGAGCGATGCATGTTAAATCTGTCGAGAACTCAAACGTTCTCCAGTATGTGTGGTGTGATAGTTAGGAGAGGTGGTGACAGCTCAGATATCGTCCTCGTCACTTGACCTTGGTTCAAAATTACGAGGTCCATCGACAAAATTTCTCGTGCAGCTGAATAGAGCGACGTTAATATTCACTCACTATTCATCTAATTGCAGAGAAATTAATTTGCCTCATCAAGAACTAATATTTACATAGATTTAACTGGATAAAAACCACTGTTGCCAAATTTCCCAGGCTAAATTGGTTGAGAGAATTCCTTTTCAAATAGGGTTTTAGCAAAAATGATTTGCAAAAAATCCTGATGTGACGGGGAAAAATGTAAGTCATTTTCGAAGTTAGCACACTAAATAATATAAAAACCACTGAAAGCCTCTTTTGTACTTCTCCAAAACTTTAATTTTGTAGCTCTGTGTAATTAATAGAGTGTCTATTAAGTACACTCTATTATTAATACAGTCTATTAATTACACTCTTTTGTACACGGCGCTGCTCTGTGATAGAGACTCTATCATAGAGCGGCGCCGATGGGCATAGATCATTTATACAAACGTAGTGGCACTATTTTTGTAGCCATTTATTTTTGTGTAATAATAATTCTAAGTTACAATAGTATACTGATTTGGTGCTGTGTGTTGTCCTATGCATAATACCTGGAATTAAAAGATACCTGTGTACCTGTTTATTAGTTTCAAGCAAAAAGTAAGTGTAAATACACATTTCTAAATTATTTAAGTATGAGGACACGGAGTAGGAAGATTAGGATTATTCATGTAGGTTCGTGGCCTAAATCGCTAAGTAATAATTTTATTGATGATATCCCTTCACATGACATGCGTTACTTTCAAAATAAAGATCCAAACAGTATATATTCTGTTTCACTAAGAGAATATATAAAGAACAAAAGAGATCCTTTTCTAATAATCACTTTACTAAAAAATTTAAAAATGGCCAAGGGCTGGAATGATCTTGGCTTTGTTATTCAACTAATATTGGTAGTGTTTTTTGTTTGACTTGCAAACTTTTTTCTGAAACAAATTCTTAATACACAACTGACTTTTCTGACTGGAAACACTTAACAAGTTGTTTAGAAAATCATGAAAATTCTATTGAACATATAAATTCAATGTTAGTTTGGTTGACACGAAAAGAAAATAAGTCTTTTTTAGATAAACAATAACAGGAGCAACTAAGACGAGATATAGATTACCACAATGTCCTCAAACGTGTTATTGCGCTAGTAAAGTATTTGGCTACAAGATGTTTAGCATTTAGAACAGGGGTACTCAACCTTTTTTTAAGCTGGGTCACATACATCTGACATGTATTTTACGCGGGCCGCAACATGAGGATTAATAGAGAGGGGGACGCTATAAGATCAAGTACATTTAAAATGTGAAAAATTGGTCAAAATATAAAATCTCATAAGTTGGGATCTTATTTTAAAACTATACAAAACTCTATCAAACAAAACTAACAAAATATAGGTTTCATTCACTTTTACCCAGTTACGGGGGAATTTTTCAATTTCCATTAATCAATGATCCCTAGCCCCTTGTCTGCATTCTACTGCCATAAAAATAAAGCTTCCAAGTACTTGAATAATTTGATTTTTTTTCTTTTGACTAAGCCTTGCATATTTTTATTTCAGATATTAATTTATCAAACGCAGGATGGTAGCAACGAGTTTTTATTGAACTACAGACTGAAATAAGTATTATCTGTATAAACTGTCAGTTCTTATTGTGCATTTTTTTTCAAATTTATTCAAATATTTTTTGAATTTATAAAAAAAAATTACCTGAACAAATAACTGAATTCATCAAAGAGTACATTGGAAGCATTTAAGAAGCACTCTAACAATTTCTGTAATATAATCTTTAAGTTTATCATTAACTATTTCATATGTTTGTCATTATATATTATAATGTATTAAATTTTATGGGATGCTTTTGTTGCCTTTGCGTTTTTGTGACATTACCACCTGCAAAATATTTATTGCTGTTTCACAGTTTTTTTTTAAGAAAACCAATTTATCTCGTCTTTATATATATAAACGGATCTTTAAGAATAAGAACCATTGAAAGATTTGTGTTTAGTAGTACAGTGATGAGCAAAATTTTATATTTTATATATAACATTTTCACGACAAATCAAGCAAGTTGTTGATCCATGTTTTTATTTTCTACGAAATAGTTAAGATCCCAATCGTCTTGAAACAGCAAATAGTTTTTAGACATGAGGGTTAGTTAAAAATTAGTTACACTTATAAAATGTTCGCTACGGTATTGTTATTTGTTATCAATTACAAAAAGAAGAAAAAAATATTTCACAATTTGTAACAGCACGACATCGATAGCAAAATTGATAAATTTAATTGCTTGATTGATAGAATTTCTCGCTAAATTTTAATAACATTATTCCTAAATAATTGAATTTGTTATTTCAACAGACCTAGACTGGGGCACTTAGAATGATCCGGTGGGATACATGCGGTCCATGGGCCACATATTGAGTATTACTGATTTAGAGGTACCGAGGAAGTTTTTGGTTCTCCTCATAATGGTAATTTTATGGGTACCCTGAAACTGATAGCAGAGTACGACTCATTCATTCGTGAATATATTGAACTGCGAGAATTACTGCTAATCGTACGTATCAAAAACAATATATGAGCAAATAGTTGAGATCGTGGGTAAGAAAATCATTCAACAATTATATAACTCAAATAAATAACAATGACACAAAGTACTATACAATAGTGATGGATTCAACAGCAGATTGGTCCCACAATGACTAACTTGCTATTATACTACTATAATGTTTTCGGAGGAAAATGTATGAAAGATGTGTCTCATTAATTAAGACTAGTCACACAGGTTTATATTTAATTACCTACAAGAATTTTTAGAAACAAATGGACTGCTATTGGATAATTGTAGGGGACAATCATATGACAACGCTGTCAATATGTCCGGTCCATATAATGGTGTGCAAGCTCTTCTAAAAGAAAAAAAAATAAATTTGCTAATTATAGGCCATGTACTGCACATTCTCTTAATCTAGTTGTGCAGAATCAGTTAAGGTTGCAACTGAAATCATGAACTTCTTTGGTTTAGTGCAACAAATATATGTTTGCTTTTCTACTTCGACCTAGGTAGAAACTTCTAAATCGTTAATTTAAACCCTAAATTTACCTTAAAAAGATTAAGTCAGACCAGATGGTCTTGTCACTACGATCCTTTTGAAGCATCAACAGTTAAGTATTGTAATATCATGAATATTCTTAAGACATTTAGTGACAATGAAAATGAGAAAATTGATTTTCAAAAAGAGGCAACAAATTTATTTACTAAATTAACAAAACTCGAAACTGCCATTTTAATTATATTTTGGGAAGAAATTTTAGAAATATTTAATCCAGTTAACAAGAAATAACAGATTCTTGGAGTTTGGACTACTGTGAAGGGAATAAAATCATTATGACCTTAAAAACGTTTATAAGCAATGTACGACATGTGAATCAGATAAAAAATCAAAGAAGTATCAAGACGCAACCAAAAAATTAAGTTCTAATGTAGAAACAGAATATAGCGATGTAAACTACAGACGGGTTATTTAAAAATTTGCAGATAAATTCACAGAAAAAGCTGTGTATGAGACAGAAAAATTTAAAAGAGACACGATTATTGTAGCGTTAGATAAGGTAATCCTTGATTTAAGTAGAAGTAAAGTATAAATATGCAGAATATAGTAAGAAATAAAAGTTTTGATGGATTTGCAAGACCAAAGTAAGGAGAACGTCGACCTGGAGAGTGTACGCGCTATTACTGATTATTATTCAGATGATATAGACCAATTTAGTAAATGAATGTGTTCAATTAAAAACTTATCTAAAACTGATCTAGAGTCCTATACTTGTAGTGATATATTCAATTTAATTTTTGAAAAGAAACTAGTTCAGGTTTTTCCAAATTTGTATACCATTTTAAAGATTTTTCTAACAATCTGTATTACTAGCTGTGAAGCGGAGCTTGCGTTCTCTAAAGTGCCCTACATAGAAAACAAATATAGGACAACAATGACAAATACTAGACTTAATTATTAATCACTTCTTTCTATTAATATGGATCTCATCAAAGACTTAAAATGTGACGAACGAACAAAATATTCAGCATAAAAATGTAGAAAAGTTTTTTTTCCTTGTAAATTATGTTATTGCTTATAACTTACTTTAATTATTTAGGGGCCCCCAGATATCGTTAGCCCAGGGCCCCCAAAGGTCATGGTCCGGCCCTGGTTAGGTGCCAATATTGTTCTTGCGCGCAACCACTGACCCCAGTTTAAATTTTGTTGCAAGCCCGGGTAAATTTGAGCAATAAGATTTACATCATTTTCTCTCTTCTACATTACAAAATTCTTTGGAAGTAAAATATAACCTCCAGCATTTGCGTTCAAACATCCATAACCGATTTTCAATTGCGTCTCTGCATAATGTTCCAAATCTACGTCATTATGAAGATGTACTCTCATATTCGTTTTCAGACTTAATTTTTCAAATTTTGCCCATAAGCTTGATGATTTAACAGAGACTGATTTCATCTGCGACAGGATTACAGGGGGAGTATTTGAAAATTCACCAGCTAATATCTGTACTATCTCGTAAATCCTGAAGAGTCCGATTTAACGCTTCTATAGCTTTCTTGTGAGACATTGTACTTTCATCCCACACTAAAAGCTTGCATTATGGAAGCATCCTGCTTGAGAGCTATTTTTTCTGAAATTTCAGATGAGTGAATCTTCAAATGCAAAATTAAACGAGTAAAGTCGCGCTATACCCGAAGAAGCCATAGCAACTGCTATATATATCTTCTGGGTTTTTCTGATGGTCATTAATATTAAGTTAAGCAAAAACGTTTTTCCGGTTCATCTAGGGGCGTCTTGAAAAAAGAGTGCACCACTGCCGGATTCTATTTTGCGTAACACTTGTTGGAAAACGTGACTTTGTTCTGGAGTTAATTGAGGTATAAATTCTGTTACTGATGTTGCAATGCTATAAAATCGTAGTTTAATTCTCAAGCAATTTCATCCGTCGACACGTCTAGGAATAATCATTCCAAAATCATGTAGCTTCTTCCCAACCATTTTGAAAACCTTTATTGCGTTTCGTTGTAGATGTGTTCATTGAAAAGCATATTTGCTTGTATTTGCTGCAAAATATCTTCCGCCATATAGTCTTTGTACTTTTCCCAAAAGGTTTGAGGATTAGAAAGACCGAAGATGAAATAAGTATTGCGTAAAGCTCCCTAATTTTATTCGACGAGTGACATTGTATGGCTTTCTCTATAGTATTATCTAGTATATCTTCAAAGTAATTCTTCCACGTAAAATATCTAGGTTCAGTATTAGTGAAAAATTTTGTGCAAACTATGAATATTGTATAATTAGATTTTTAAAAAAATTCAAAGTGATAAACATTTGAAAAAACAAAACTTTTTATGAAACTGTCAATTAATATTTCCATAAAATTTTCAATATCACGCGTGCAGTTCGCTAAAACTTTATTTCGTTTCCCTCTTTAAAATGTGGTAGAAAATTTGCATTAAAATATCTGGGATTGTCAGAATAGAGAACTTCTTAGCCAACTTGGCGATATTTTTTAAAGTTTGAGTTTGACATTTAACAAACGTAACGTAATAAACGTTATACGTTTAATAAAAAACCATTTAAAAAATTGCTTTTTGTAAAGATGCTAAATTACACTATGTTTCAATTCACTGTGTTATAAATGTGAGAAATTTCCATTATTAAAATTTCCATTATAGACCAAATGCATAATTTTGCGCCAACTTGGTGGGGAGTAAGCAAAGTCCCACGGTTTTACCCGCATAGTTTCCGTTCCCGTAGGAATAGAGAAATAAAATGTACCTTATGCTACTCGCTGATAATGTAGCTTTCCATTAGTGAAATAATTTTTAAAAATCGCACCAGCCGTTTCCGAGATTAGCCGGAACAGACAGACAGACAGACAGACAGACAGACAGACAGACAGACAGACAGACAGACAGACAGACAGACAAAAATTTTAAAAATTGATTTTTTGATATAAGTACTGTATATACCTTTAAATTCATTTAGTAAAAAGCTGCTAATTTGAAATTACAAACAGACACTTCAATTTTATTTATTTATATAGATATGAAGGAAAACAATTGCTTTTAGTAAATTAGTTAATATAATCACTCATTGTTTACAATAACACATGAAATGAAGATAAAGCTTGTTTCCTTAAATCGTAATGCATGTATATATATAGTTTAATAGATAAAATATACCACTTAAGGTAAAAGTTATTGCTATACAATGATTTGCTGTTAAAGCAATTTCAGAAAATCTAATAATTGGACTATTAGATTATAATTAGTTGGTCTGAAACCACTGCACTCATTATGGATGCAGCTCAGCTAATGTGGTAACCCATTGATGAAAATATCATATTCTAAAGGGATGTGTTAACTGGTATGTTTCGTAAAAGCGAATTTAATAGAAAGTGTATTGGTTCACTTAAATTAACGAGCTGACAGAAAACTGGTAATTATGCGAGGAATTTGAACTCAAATTTTGTAAAACTAGGAACCTTTATTATACCAATTTACCAGTTTCAATATATGAATAACAGTCAGTTTTTAAATAATGTTCGTATGTAATAATCATTTGTTTTCGTAATTTACTACTTTTGGATCTAGATTTAGGAAACCTTTTTAACTTCTTTCCCTAGTTGAATTTAACATTTCTTTTTCTTTTAATGGTCTATTTAAATAAACTGACTACATAAACAGTCGACTCTCGATAATTCGAAATTGAAAGGATGAATGAAAAACTTCGAATTATCAAGAAGGTAGGAAAAAACTCCCAAATACACGAAGATAATTTTTTTATAACACATTTAAATTTGAAACTATTT
>BMAO01001935.1:0-14196 GCA_019973975.1 Trichonephila clavata
GATTTTTATGTCGTACCGTTTTGCCTTCTTCAAATATATTCAGTTCAAATTTGAAGTCATTCGGACTAGTGATTCTTTTTTAAAGCATCTTGAAAGTACGATTTCTATTATAATCAAACACACTGTATATTAATTTGACCATCTATATCTTTGTATGTGTTGCCGAGTTTCGTCTGGCTACTGGACACGAATGTCTCCTCAAACATCATCGAATTCATGTGGCACAGGTCCCTTTTTGCACCCTCTGTGATATTTGGGAGGACATGGATGCTGACCACATTCGCCGCTGCCCAGCAGCACTAAAGGGCTCCTCTTAGAGCGATCTTTATTGGCAAGCTAGGGACTTATTAGGTTCATAGACTTTTCTCGCCACGTTTTTATTTCCTACGTTGTCTGTTTTTGTTTTTGTCACTTCCCCCTTGTGGTGTAGTGGTGTTTTGTAACCCTGGCCATTGGAAATTCAAAAAAAAAAAAAAAAAAAATATCCGTATATGTAATCAAGGAGTCTATAAAGAAGCATTTTACAATACTAATCTGAGGAAAGAAACTATCATTATTGCAACGCATTGAAAACTGAAGGATATACTCATATGTTTTCATGCAGAAAGCACTTATAATCTACAAAAACAGTAAACCCAAATTGGATCAAAGTTTGTGAAATGTTACAGTGTAAAAGCAGACACGAAATTAAAACGAAACAAACACGCAAAGCTATTATCTTATTTGTAGCTTCTTAAAATACCTTGTATCGTGCAATCCTGAGGTAGTAATTTTCGAAAATGGCCCTAATTTTAGGAAGATATCTTTTGATTGATGTTTACCAAGGAGTGATTTTGGATAATTTGATTTTGAAACGCACAGACGAATATTAGAGAACATGATATGATTTATTGTTTCTCTGCGTGTTTTCTTATTTAAGTAAGCATGTAACAGCATACAGTGAAGTAACGGCGATGTTTCGTTGTTTATTTCGAAATAGCATCGAAAGCAGAAATACATTGGAATAATACTGGCATATTAATTACAGGTTTATTAAATTTGTGCGCTAAAATTTCAGTTATTCCAAAACATATTTCATACACACACAAGCGCATATATGGACTAAACCAGTGGTCTTCAAACTGTGTTCCACGGAACCTTGGGGTTCCACGAGTAGCAATAAAAAATCAAAACGAAATAAATATGCATGCAAAATGGATTCACGTATGAAGTTCGTATAGTTACAAGTATCTAAAGCTCAGCCCCTATTCATTAAAACTGAAAATTTTATTCATATACAATAATTTTATTTTGCAACGCTTTTTTAAACTTTATTATAATAAAATAAAAGAATATTAAAATGTTTTACCTTTAAAAAAAACTTCGTACTATATTGTGTGAATATTCTATTGTTTACTATCTCGTGTTCCACGAAATAATTTTATACTCGTTAGTTAGTACAATATCTTGAAAAACTACATAGTTTTCAAATGGAGATTGCACCGTTTTGCATTTGTGGAAAAAACACCTATATATATATTGAAGGAAGCAACTTATCAATATATCAATAGATTCGATGTTTAAATCTAAATTTAAACAAGAACAACTTCTAAATTTTAGATTGTAAATTCGTGTAAAATACTCGGGGAATTTCTCACACAGCTATAAACATTTTAATGCAATTCAGAACACTGTGTTTAGGTGAAATATATTTCTCAAAGTAAGTGGCTACAAAAACAAAGTGTAAAACAAATTAAACTCGGAATATGTAATACGATTGCATTTAATCTCAATTGACCTAGACTTCCACAGGTTGTGCGAAAAAAAGCAAGCGCATATCCCAGTTATTAAGTATAATGCATGGATAGGTGACACTTGGATCACGAATTAATATTATTAATGAGTAAATTATATTTAAAAACTAGGTGATAATTTGTTTAATAATAAATGCAATCCTTTTTTAATTCCCTTTACATAAAGCGCCTATAACATGTTGATCCACTTTAAATATTATTTTGAGATATATTCTTCGAAGTTTGTATATGGAATGGGGTTTTATGAAAACACTTTCTAGTTCTAGGGGTTCCGTGAGTTGAAAAAGTTTGAAGAGACCACTCGACTAAACCATCTAATATGAACAGAGATATTTATGAAAACTTATTCATTGGATTTTTATATGCATACTAGCTGTTACCCACCCGCTTCGCTGGATATTTCATGATGTTTTATAAATTTTTACTGCTTATATATATGTGTATAAATTATTGATATCTAAGTCCTAGCATTAAGAATTCGATTGAATTGAAAAATATACTTAGACCTGTAACTGTCACCTCTTGATAAATAAAAAGGGCAGAACTCATCTAATTTGTATTTTCTAAAAATCTCTAAAATTAAAGTATAGAATGATGTTTGCTCTTTCGTAACCCAAAAACCAAGTGGATTCCCGCAAAACCAATTTTCGCGGTGGATCTCTACTTCATAAATTGAACATGCAAGCCAAATTTCAAGTCTAAATCAAACAGAAAAAAACAAAAGTTTTACTATCAATATCCCCGTAATCCCGTTGAGAGCCGTTTTCCAAAATAACCTCTCTTAGCGGATTTCAACTCAACAAAAGAAAAATGCAAACCAAATTTCATTATTATAGTCCTTGTAGCTCGAAAAAAGTAATTTTTTTTGTCAATACATCCCAGTAACCCCCTGCACCCCCCCCAGAACTTGATTTGCTTAACATACATTCTTAGTGGATCCCTATTCAACAAAAGAAACATGCTTAACAAATTTCAAGTATATGGGTCTAACAATTAAAAACATGAATTTTTTTCTGTAACTCCTCTTGACCCCTCGCAACCCTCCTTGGGGGTCAATTTTCGTTTTACTCTTTGTTAGACGAACTCTATTCCATGAAAGGAACATGCCTACCAATTTTCAAGCAGGATGATCAAATAGTTTAAAATGGAAATATTTATCAATTACGCCTCTTAATCTCCCGAAATTAAACTTAGTAGTTCATATTCGCGAAACCCATTTTGTAGCGGTTCTCTACTTTACGAAAGGAATATGCTTATCAAATTTCAAGACTGTACGTCTAATAGTTTAAAAATGGGGATAATTATCTCTAACGCCACTTGAGCCCCGCAACGCCACTTCTGGGTCTGTTTTCACAAAACCAATTTTGTAGGGGAATTGCACACTATGAAAGGAATCTGCTTAGCAAAATTTGAAGACTGTGCGTCCAATAAATTAAAAATGCAAAAAAAAAAAAAAAAAAAAAATATCAATAACGCCCCTTGAACCCCCGCAACGCGGCCTAGGGGTCGATTTTCACAAAACACATTTTGTAGTGTATCTCTATCCTATGAGAGGAATCTGCTTACCAAATTTCAAACTGTGCGTTTAATAGTTTAAAAATAGAAATTATTATTTATATCTGCCCTTAACACCCCGCAACACCCCTTGGGGTCAATTTTTCCCAAACCTGTTTTGTAGCGGATATTTACTCCATGAAAGAAACATTCCTACCAATTTTCAAGCAGGGAGGTGAAGTAGTTTAAAAACGAAAATATTTATCTAGTACGCCACTAAATCCCCCGCAACGCCATTTAGAGGTCTGTTTTCACAAAACCTTCTTAGAGCTGATCTCTACTCTATAAAAGAAATCTACTTATCAAATATAAAGACTGTGCGTCTAATAGTTTAAAAATAGTTTAAAAATGAAAATAATTATCTATAACGCCCCTTAAGTCCCGCAACGCCACTTGAGGGCAATTTTCACGAAACCCATTTTGTAGCGTATCTCTACCCTATGAGAGGAATCTACTTACTAAGTTTCAAGACTGTACGTCTAATAACTTAAAAATCGGAATTTCTAACGCCCCTTAAACCCCTGCCCCCGCAAACAATTGCTTCTAATTTGAAATTACAAACAGACACTTCAATTTTATTTATTTGTATAGATATAGATTAGGATTATAATAACTATTGTTTAAATGTGACTAAAATTTAAATAAAAAAAAATAAAGGATTAAAACTAACCGTAAAACTTATCAATTTTTATTTTCTTGCATTGCTTTTTGCTTATGAAGCCTTGATTTATTATTTTTAAAAGTGCATCCGAAACAGCCGATGCTCTACTTAACTGAACAGTGTGAGATAACTATCATAAAAAAAAATTATGGCACGTGTCAGCGTATTATCATGTGCGCGTAAATTTATTATGTGTCATGAAGAGCATCGGTCGCCAGTAACCAAAACAACGACTTCATTAGCTCAGCTTGGCGTTCATCTTGGCATTCAGTTTCACGTTCACCCGTATAGTTTCCGTTCCCGTAAGAATACGGGAATAAAATATAGCCTATGTTACTCCCCGTTAATGTAGCTTTCCATTAGTGAAAGAATTTTTAAAATCGCGCCAGCCGTTTCTGAGATTAGCCGGAACAAACAGACAGACAGACAAAAATTTTAAAAATTGGTTTTTTGTTATGAGTACCGTATATACTTTTAGTGCATTAAGTAAAAAGCTGCTAATTCGAAATTACAAACAGACACTTCAATTTTATTTATTTGTATAGATATACATAATAAATTAGCAGCGATTAAGATGAGACCCTTTTTAAGAATCATCGGTGTTGAAATAAATTTTCTGAACGAAAGTTATTCAACAGTTTTTTTTAAAAAAAAAATACCATGCATATTTCTGACACAGTTAGTAAAAGGGCTTTCTTTTATTTTGTCCAGGGCATAATTAATAAATTACTTTTCATATTTAATTGTGCCAGTATTTCTTTAAGCAGTTAACAAATGTTTTGAAATAAGCTCTCTTTTTATCCAAATGTGGTAATCCTCTTTGCATTATATTAAGATGATCAGTAGAAGGTCTTAGTAATATAATTTTCACATATAATTACACTTCACACAACAAAATCCCTCAAGGGTCACTCCACAGGATTATTATCCGGTCTTTCAAGGACATCCACTTTCGCGATTTAGTTGCTTTTTGAGACACAATGATTAATCTTGTCCATCTTCCACTGTTTTATTTCTTTGTTTGGACATTCTTTCTGGAATATCTTATAAGCAACCATATTATTTTCAAAATCGTGAAAGTTGTTAGGCATCAACTTTCTTTTCACTAGATGAATTTTCGTCTTTTGTTAAATACATCGAATGATTAATAGTTTATAGTTCAAAAGGTCAAGCATTCCACAAACTTATCGAATTACTTGACGTCGAGTTCCACTACGTTTAACATATCTCTTTTTGTTTTTCATAAATATTTTCGGTAGTTATTGATTGTTTGTCACGTGAATATGTCCTTCCTCTGTTTTTTTTACTGGTAGTGTCGAATATATTTTATGTAATCGATCTTGGTTGCAGTGTAACGGCCATTTTGAATAGTAGCAAGGAATTAGGCTTAGTTTCACAACAGTTCTACCATTTTTTTTATTAGTATGGTAAATAATTGCAATTATATTCATCCAAAAGCAAACAAATACAAAAATTTCTATTAAATTACGAAGAAAATATAATTAATTGTTCAACAAATCTGGGAAAAATTAATATGGAAATATAAAGAATATCCTTTATTAATTTTAAAAAATAATGAATTGTTTGAAACATTTCAGTGGATAAATTACATAACCAGAGATAAGAAAAAACATTTTTGAAAAATGAAACAAATCCTAACGCTTTTGACAAGAAAAAGAAGAAAAAAAAAAAGAATTTTGTTGTGTTGTTTTTATATACGTATATAATGTGTGCTTCCTTCAAATAGAAGGAAAAAAGATTCCATGATTTTCATTACATATCTATGTATACAAGATATTTCGAAATATTAGAAAGAAATAATACAAATTCATCAAAATTACTAAAATAAAATACTTAGTTTAAACACATAAATTCAGATTTAAAAAAAATGTGTCAAATTCGAAAAGTTACTGTAAAAACCTTAAGCAATTAAGGACATTTTGTAACTCTTTATAACGTATGTTTAAAAAATTCAACCTGCTGATTTTGAAGGAAAAAAAATAATACGTTAACAACGTATAAGAAACAAAAACGTAGAAAAAACTAATCAATATATTTGAAAGAAAATTATTTAAAACAAGAACAATGTTATGCAACATTAGCTTGGATTTTGTTACTTTTTTAATGTTTTTGTTGCCTTTTATATTCAATGTATCCCTAGCTCTAAAGTAAAATAATATTTTATTTAAAATTTAATTAAATCGTAAATTATAAAGGAAATAATCCTAATATATAAAGGAAATTGTAGAAAATGATAATAATTCCATATTTTTAGCCGATATTTAATTCACACACTCAAACATATACAGCATAAAGAAAAATTACTACAACACATTTTATACGGCGCAATTTGTGCCCACTCTTATTAAATTTAAAAATGTTTTCAAAATAATTTTCCAAACGCACTGAAATTGTTCTTCGGAAAGTTTTAACAGGCAGTGGGTCTATATCAGGAAGTGATTAGGACTAAATGACATTGAAATAAATAGCCTTCACCTACTCCGAGTGGATTATTGCGTAAGAAGTCTTCACACAAAATGACGTAACAATCAACAGCTAACGGATAATAACTGAAACCACTATAAAAAAAAAATTGCACATGAAAACAGTTTGAATAAAAGTATTTTTTTCACGACTGAAAAGGGAAAAACCACCATAATTTTAAAAAAATAAAAATTAAGTTGAGAACTAGGGAGACATTTTCAATTAAAATTTTTCCCCGCTGATATAATCATTGATTAAAAAAGCCTGTTACGCGCGCGCGTAGTATTCTTTTGATAAATTAAAACAGTTCGGACATAATATTCTGTTTGTTTGACCGGAAAAAAACGTCTGCTCTGTTATTTTCAGTAACAATTTTTTTTTTTTTAAATTCTTTTCTCTTTGATAGTTTGAAAGCATAGGAAAAAAAAATACTATTTTTTAAGCAAATTTTATCAATCACAATACATTTTTATTTTGTGAAAAATTATTTATATCATTATGAGAAATATTGATGAAAAATTATTATACTTATTATTATTTTTATTGGTTATTGCAAAAAAACCTTTTTCTTTAGTATAAGCAATGGTAATCATGATAGTAAAAAGAAGCCAGAGAAATTCCTTACAAACATACACACACAATTTTACCAAAAAATATAATTTTTTTAAAATTTTCATTCCTGTAATCTATTTTTAAATCATTAGCGTAATCATTTTGGCACATAAAGAGCTTATACAATTACACACATCCCTCCTCCCTACTTTGCTTTTAAAATTATCGAGAATAGAAAAGTTTTCTGTACAATTATATCCTTGCCATCAATTCTATTAAATATACTAAACTGGTGTTCCGTAAGAGTTTCATCTCTTTCCTATTGTTATAAATTACATAATTAAAACGTCATCTATCCACATCATTGTCATCCATTTTATTATTACTCTTACTGCATTTTGATAATTCAACTTTGTTTGAATCCACAAAATTATTCTTAAAAGTTAGCATCAAATATTCGTTCGTGTTGAAAATATAATGACCTCTCACTTTTACAATACTTTAGAATAGAGACGACCTGACTTCGAGCAGAGAATGAAAAATAATTTAATAAATATTTTCACCTCCTTCGGTCATTACAATTGTTTGAGATATCTCTGTAATAGTTTATAGAATTTACTTACTAGCTATCATTCGTAACGTGCATAACAAATACTTGTATTACTTATTGATAGTTTTTTAAGCCATATTAAAAAAAGAACGATATTGTAACCTTTATCTACAAATGAGAACACAAGATGTTTTCCTTTAGAAGCGCAGATGCTTTTTACACAGCTGTAAAAAAAATAGCTTGTAAAAACTCGAGCAGGAAAAAGTGACTGCGGGATACGAGAATTGAATATTTTATTTAAAATCAGGACATCTGTGCTCTCTTCTTTCCTATAAAAGCCTGGAGTTTAGAAACTTATGTCGCTGGCCTATTTTGTGGTTCAGATGAGAGAAATTCTTATGGGAAATTTCAACTTGTTTACCAAAGTTTTCTTCGTGCTAACGAATGCTAAATTTTTCCAAGATTAACAATTCGAAAATATTCGTACCACATTCAAAAGAATTAAAATTTTGACAAATTAAATGCATATCCATGTAAAACATGCATAAAATCAGAGCATAGTCTTACTAAGCATTTAATTTTAAGCCTTGAATATTTTTATTTAGGGTGGTGTACTTAAAAAGAAAGAACGTGGAAAGCCACGCGATAGAAGTGAAACTTCTTCGGCGACGTTGGCCGTAAATGCAGGAATAGATCTAATTATATTTTTCTGCTGAGATAACTTTAATCAAATAAAATTCGAACTTCATTTATTGTATGAAAATATTTTTATTTAATTTTCTGCATCATCATTTTCCCCAAGAAAGATACAATAGGTGTGTGGTAACTAAAGTAGGATATTAAAATTCTCGATTGCAGTCAATCAGAAAAATGTGAGAAAACTGCATCAATCGTGGTTCCGTATATTGTTTTTCTTTCTCTAGAATCAGTATTTATTGTCAAATTCAGTGTCCATTTCAAAAATTCAATGAGTGGCTTTGCTTCTTCTTAAACAAAATTAACATTAAAGTCTCCAGTTAAGATAATCGGCTTTTAATCATCATCAGATCCAATGATTCCAGCAGTCTCCGATGTGTACAGCACTAAAACTTTATGGATAAAGATGATAAAAGTCGCGACAGAACTACCTGGTGATATATAGAGTTTCGCCAGGAATTGCTGATAGTTTTGCTTTTTTTTCTTTCACTAAACTCTTTTCCTCTTTTTGCATTTGTTCTAGGCTATCTCACCAGAATTTATTTTGATTCAATGGAAATAAAAATTAATAATATAAACTTAATGCATCACTGAAGTCATTGTGTTTGTTTTACAAGACGCTATCCGGAGCGATTCTGGTGCGAGCATTAGTGACATATGCACAATGCCTCAGACACTCCCGTAACGGGAAGAGCCATATAATGGTAATATTTTGGATGCGTTTATTTGTTGAAAACGACACGTTTTTTTTTATTACATAAAAACTACGAAAATACGCCACGCGAGTTCGTTACGTGAGTAGCAAGGGTACCCACTTAATGTCATCAATACCTAAGCGCTTTTCGTCCATTGCAGCAAGATATACTTTTGATGCACAATTCCCCCTTAGCAATCGTCCAACTTTTTCACGGATATGACGCAAATCCCGTGGTGTACCCCCTCTCCCTCCCGCTCGCTATCTCCTCATCAAGGCGACGCTTCGAGGGGGGGGGATCACTACTTCCGTTCGCTTTTTCACTGTTACGCAAAACTGGGTAAATTTCTCATTCACTCTAGTCCGCAAAGAAGTTTCACTTCAATAAGAGTACTTTAGATATACATGCAGGTAAGAAGAATCGAACTACACTTTTTCTAAGAAAAACACGTAGTTTTAACACAAAAATGAAATCATAAGAGAAATTCAGACGTTGTTATTTGCTTTGCTGTGAAATAATTATTCGTAATCATTCTGTAAATAAAAATTAATTGCAAAGTTAAACAAGGAAATCTTAGAAATACCCTAAACAGTTCTTTAACAAAATAATAATAATAAATAAATCTTAAAATAGCGTATATGTAAAGTAAAAACAAAACAATTGTTTAAGGACTAGATCTGCTATGGCAGTGTTTCCCAATCTTTTTTATCGCCGCGAACAGGTCAACATTTGACAATTTTACCGCGACTCTAGAGGGTCGTTGATTGTTTATCTTTCAGATTGTTTTGATTTTAATATAATTTTAATGCCTTCAGAATAAAATACAGTTATAGCAAAAAATTAATATAAAATGATTTCCATGGGAAGTCACACAAATCCGCGCGAGTGAAATACATTACAGTAAATAAAATTGAAATAATATTATATTCCTTGGGTGGCTCGGTACCATTTGATTCACGGACCAATACCGGTCCGTAGCCTAGGGGTTGGAGACCCTGTGCTATGGCAGGATGAAATAATTATAACATTATTCTGCGCATATCATTATAAATTAAATAAGTTAATAATAATTCATTTGTAAAACTTGTACTATTTTTAGCGCGTTTTTCACGTAGTGGGAAAAAAAGCGCTATTAGGACGCAAATTTCGTCTTCGTCTTCGTTCCATATTTTGTCGTACCTTTTTCTCAGCCAATAAGCAACCAATTGACCTCGGGTTTTCGGAATTGGGTCGCATTTGTGCCCTAGATGAGCCGAATCGTATTTAAATTTTCCCATAGTTTTCCCGAATTCTCCTACAAATTTTCCTGAATTTCGCTAGTTTATTACAAAATTTTCTCAAATTTTACCTAGTAAATTTAATTGTTTGCAAAAAGTTTTTTTTTAAAAAAATTATTGTAAAATACAACATGTGAAAAACGCGCAAAATTACTTGGCCATGCCAATGATTGATATCTTGTTTATTACCTTCTTACAAGGTTCTTTCTTAAATCACTCGATAAATTAATTCGTACTCAATACAAAGTACGTTATACTCAATAAATAAGAATAAACATAAAGCAAAAACTTTTTTTAACCAGTTTCAGCTGCAGTGGCGTAACTTACATCTCCGCAACTCCCGCATCGAGGGCGGGAAGGGGGGGGATTCTAGGAGCCCAAAACTTAAGAGACGCCAAGTAAATCTAGCTCTTTGTAAAATCTAGCTTGTGACTCAAAACCTGACTCTTGAGGTAGGGCTTTAATATTCCCCGTTATGCCACGTTTCAGCTGATTTGATTTCTTATTAAAGTCGCCCTTTGAATATGAGGTAGAGCTATTGGTGACAGATATCGTAAATATGAGCCATGGTCAAGGGAGAAGGATGATACTTGAATAAGCATCCGACTCTACAAACTTCCACATCACATTGACATGATGACTTTGATCCTCGTCAGATTAAACGCGCATCAACTTCTCCACATAGTTTGTCTTCATCAGCACCAGGATTCGAACCCATGACACAATAATGCCGGTCATGAGTTCCCACCAATACCACTTAGGTAACTCGACCACTAATCGGCCTCTCGCGGATCAACCACTCTTGCTTTAACTTCTTGCTCACTATAATATATATTGAGGTTTTTTCCTTCAAGATTTCATTTGTTTTTTAATGCTTTATTGAGAAAAACAATAAAAAAAATCCTTTGTGCCGATGCTATCATTGTCTTGTGAGAACAGTCAAATTTTAATATTTTTTACTCAATTGTTGCAATTTAATTCGAAAAGAAATGTTGTTTGCAATATTGGGAACTGATATTTAGTGTATTCCATATAATTTTATTTGAAACCGGTAAAAATTTTATCCAATGCATAGATATAACCTGGAACCCAAGCGACTGGTTGGAGAGCATGTGTTGTATTTAACCCTTTATCTACCGACAGTACTTGTATAAGTACCACTCACACTCTTTAAAATTACAAAGAATAACCGCCTTTACAAATACTCTGACGATACTTAGGAGAAATATTCTTTTAAATCCACTCTTCTAAGATATATGGCAGCACGGGTTCTATGAAGCGAATTTCAGCGGGGAAGCCGAAAAAGCTTTATAGCAGAAATTGCGTTTTCAGCTGACATTTTGATCAGATTGCGAAGATAGTTAGTTTTGTTCCGAAAAAGTAATTAATCTCAAAAGGTGTCTTATTTTTTTTTTTTTTTGTATGATAATGAAGACCTTAGAAAACGATCTGAATATTTATTTTAAGTGAACAGTATACATAATTAATTTTACAGTTAAATATCTTTAATTAATTAATTAGCTCTAACGGATTAAATTTCCCAAAGTTGAGTATTTTATATCCCTTAATTTTCATTGTAGTGATTCAAAAAAATATTGCATTAAAAAACTGCAGTAAATCATAATGCGATAGGTAAAGGGTAAATGAGCAAAACAAAACTAGTTTTTTTTATTAAATACATGTCACAATATTTTGAATCAACGCTTGACATTCGAAGCATTAAAATGCTAATTTAAAATACTCGCGTGAATACAATAAATCAATGATTTAATGCTTTCTTCCGGTTTTGATTCAACTAGTAAACCAGAATATATATTGATAAATATCTCGATTTCTATCAATCGAAGCTTGCAATGGGATTTTTAATTTCCCTTTTAGAATTTTAGATTCGTTATAAGTAGACCGCAACGCTCGGGTGTTTTATAATTCTTTATTATTGTTTTCAGTTGATAACAAAAATTCTGGGTTTTTTCTAAATGGATAAAAATAAGTGTGGTTTCTTCGGGTTATTGATGAATATTCGGAAAAAATTAATGCAGGTGTTACACAAAACAATATGCTGGTAAAAATGTCTGCTCATTTTCAATTATAAGAAAAAGAAAACACAAGTGTAGTGACCTCATTTCGTTAAACTTATTTTTATGAGTGAGTGAATATAAACGTCACACTGTTCAGCAACACGAGGGCTTTTTGGCGACGGACTGCGTAATTTTGAACCTTAGTCAAGTGACGCGGACGACACCTGAGCTGGCACCCCCTCTCCTAACTACCACACCAACGGGAGGACGTTTGAGCTCTCGACAGATTTAACGTTCATCGCTCCCCTACATGGCGGGTCTTCAGTGGTACTGGGCTCGAACTCATGACACGCTAGCCTGATCCCATACCTTGACCACTTGGAAACCGCGGCCACGTTATTTTGACGAGACTTACTAAATTCGGAAGGATAATTTTGTAAAGAAGTGTAAATAAATAATTTTTTTTTTTAGTCACTTGAATTAGAATACTCATAGAAAATTGTTTTAAGAATAATATTACAGTAAAAAATTATTTAAATGTTATTTGAGGGGGGGGGGGATGCACAAAAGGAATGGAATGTTATACTCTTTCAAAACATTCTCCTCTTTTAAAAAATTCTTCTATAATGATAATATTTCGCCTAAATATAGCTAAGGCTCTTTTAAACAGAACCTGAACAAGGAATTTTGAAAAATTCACAATGTTTTTTTCAGAGTTACTATCAATCAAAATAACAACCGATGTTTTTTGTTAAAACCTCTTCTCTCATATATTAAAATATGAATAAATACACTTCTAAATTGTATATTTTAAAAATCCTTGTTCGCGGGTTGTCTCTGTAGAGGCATTAGAAGCGGAGGGCATGACTAAGGAAATTCATTTTGGCACGAGACTTGGTATAATAGTAGTACTCCATTAGGGTGCTCTACCCTCAATATATTAGCGCCGAATGGCCAGTCGATTCAGAGAAAATAGACCTCGAAATTCATGCTTACCTTTTATGCAATTAAGTTTTAAATATTGCCAGCGACCCAATGATACAGTTGTCAAGGCAACTGCTTTCTACGCGGACAAACAGGGTTTTAATCGCGCGATCAAATTTTTTCCAATTCATTTAATTATTTTACTTAAAAAACACAAAATATTTATGTAAAATATCATTTAATAACTAAATTTATTTAATTTAAAAAATAATTAAATGAATTGGAAAAAGAAAATTGATCGCGGGATTAGAATAGAAATCAGATATTTTGACAACTGCGGCGCCATTGGGTTGCTGGCAATTCTTAAAACTTAATTGTATAAAAGCAAGCATGATGCATTGAGGGTAGAACACCCTAATGGAGTACTACTATTATACCAGGTCTCATCCTAAAATGAATTTCCTTAATCGTGCCCTCCCCTTGTTAGTTATATACAGGCAAAATATTGTTACTATAGAAGCATTTTTCATTAAAGGAGAATGTTTTGAAAATATGTCATTTTTTCTTCTCATCTTTAGTCAAAAATTGCATTGAAATAATTTTTTGTTATAAAAATATTCTTAAAACAATTTCAGACGTATTTTTGATGAAATTTTGAACAAATCCTTCATTTATACTCTTTTGCAAAATCACGGTTCCGAACGTAGACCGTCGTAGAACCTTAAGAAAATCACAAGGTTTTTTAACATAAATAATAAATATCTTTTTGACCGTGTAGTATATATAAGATCATTATTTCAAAATCTTGGAAAAAAGTATTCTCTTATGAATTGAAACCAATAATAAACATCCGTACCAATTCGATATGAATGTACGAAATAGATATACAAAATAGGAAATGACAAAGAAGAATCAAACTGATTTCTTAAGAAAAAAATATACGACATCCATAATGACAACGCTCTCCGCTTTGATCATAGAACATTTCAAGT
>BMAO01001936.1:0-87603 GCA_019973975.1 Trichonephila clavata
ATAGTTTCATACTATACTATAAATCTATACTGATGGGCGACGGTGGTATTTCTGGAAGCGGCGCTCACATTGAGGCACCTGATGGTACATTTGACATCAAGATTAGGAATATTAACTACTGTTCTGTTTTTAGATCTGAACTTATTGCAATTTATAGGGGATTGCAATTTATTGACACCGCTTCTGATCTTGTCTTCAGGGACATTTGGATTTTTACTGACAGCCGTACTTCTGTAAAGCACCTTTCTCGTTGGACAACTGTTGGGGCTATGGCAAGCCTAAATATTCTGGATGTTGTGGTTCGACTTTCTTCTAGACACTGTATATACTTCCAATGGGTTCCCTCCCATATTGGATTGAATGGTAACGAGATAACCGAAAGTTTGGCCAAGTCTGCCACTGCTAACACTTTGCTGGGTGATACTTTTCTAACTTTTGCTGAACTCTCCTCTATTAAAAGGTTAGAATTGAATGCATTTTGGAGAATACCCCCTGCTCACCCTTGGTATTTTGGGAAAAAACATCATTGGTGTCACCAACTTGTCGTAGTCTCCCACTACCCCTTTGCATATTATCTATGTTAGGATATGTAGTATTCATCATTAAAGACTACTCAAATAATAAATCACTTATTTATTATTTCTTTAAGACACAATTCTACAATTAATAATCAACTTTAAGAACAATAAATTATCATGGAGTATTATCAGAATTCAATTATGGACGACGGAATACTAACTGATATCACGAGGGGAAATAACACGTACAATCAAACTACACATTTAAATTTAAGCCACAAAAGTTACAGACCTGAAATCTTCTTCAGAATGAACCTGGAACGAGTAGAAGTTATAACTTGGCTATAATCTAGGATCTTTTCAATAACTTCTGATCCGCCTTAAATAATCTTCAAATTTCACTTCATTAAGCTAGACGGTTAAAAACACCTTCTTGGACAACGACGTAGTTTACTTTTTAATCCCAAACACGGAGTTCTACTCTATCAAACCGCTTAGTCATCCTTTTTCTTCATTTCATTTCTCCCTTTTATATCTCTTTCGAACTCGCTAAACCCGAAACTATTTTATTTACATAAGTCACACTTCCAGCTCTCAGTGGGGATTGGTCAAAATAAATACAATTTAAAAGTTTATAAGAGAAGGTTAGTGAAACGCGTAAGCACCCGTCACAACCCCCCTCCGAGAAAAAAAGCGTGACTTATTGACGGTCTAAACGACCTGCAAGAATTCGCTTAATTTACCTAACATCTGAAAAACACTGAACCTGCACAAATTTTAACTACTCTAGAATGCCTGAACTTGTAAAAAGTTAACTCACGAACTTTATAACGCCTGAAAATACTAAACTTGTAGAAAGTTTTAACTCACGAACTTTATAATGCCTGAAAACACTGAATTAGCAGAAAATTTTAACTCTCTAAGTTAGAAACTTTAATTAAACTAGCACACAGAAATGACTACTCAAAAGGGTACTCCACTCTAATTTATTTATCTTTCACAATATTAGGTTCCCTACAGTGCATCCCATTCGGGCGAAGATCAGGGGAAAACCTTTCAAGGAAAAAACCCTGATCATGCACTTTACTTAAGTGCTAATAAATACAAAAATTTTATACAGTATCTTCATACGACATCAAACTTTCATCACATCACTATGTTCAGGGACTGCTGCCCTGAAAGGAAACCTTGTCAATTTTTCCTAAAACATGACATTAAATGCACAGAACTTTTACACAACTTCCTTATTGACATAAAATATGGCATACATTATATTATATATATATATAGTTTAGTAACAAAATAACCCTTATCTGGTTTCATTTTCAAAAATTCCCAATCAATCGCGCTGCGCTGTTAATGTTTTTTGTTAGTATTCCTAATTACGCCGCGCCCAGAAACCAGACATTACTTATACATCTTAATAATTACACACAAAATATATACATTTTACATAGAATATATTACAACAAACAATACAAGTAATCTCACATATAAAGCCACGTCTTTAATGTGTAGTAAAACAATTGCAATTCAACAAATGTTTTTCCACAATTTGGAAAAACAATTAATACAAAAGTCTTTTCAACCGATATGAAAATGCACACAACTCAGTGACACTTTTGTACGTTAACTTTACAAAAAAATTAGACTAGCCCACATGGAAAATACTCCGAACTGTCTGTCAGAGGAAAAATAAACAAATTAGAATTATACAACCTGACTAGTCTTTAGATCCAATCTGCATAGGCTTTGTCTCCCATCATGGCTTCTGTGCTGGATGACCTTATCCTAGGGTTGTCCACTCTGCGCTCTAACCTTCTGGGTCTCTTCATCCATCGAGTCCGTTGAAGTTGATATGCTCCTGCTGAGGCGTTGTTTTCTTCTGTGAGAACTGGAACTTGGCTGTTGTCCACTCGACGTCGGCTCCGAAGATTGTATGGACAGCTCCTTTCCTGATGAGGTCTGTTATACTTGAATCTGTGGGATGGTCCTGGAACTGCTCTTTCAGAACTATTTTCTTCCACCTTTCTATAACGCTTCCTGGAGGGACGAGAGGACATTGACGAGGAAATCTTTCTTTTCTCACGATCTGCTTGGGCCTCTGGTCTCTTCTTCCGTACATTGTCAATCCATGAGTCAGGCCTTCCTCTTTTCTCTCTCTCAGCACATACAGGTCTTTTTTTCCTGAAATTATACGCGCTATCCCCCGAAGAAACAGTAGATTCCGTCCGTCCACGTTTTTTTCTCACCTCTACTCCATCGCGTCTATTCGCAACTATATCTCTACTACCATTTACATTTCCTGATTTCGATCCTTTACGACCACCCCTATCATTCTCCGATTGCACCAATGACGACTGCGCATCATCTGACCTGATTGATGTCACTGCACCATGATTACTACTAGTGTTACTTTCCGACTCGGCAACACTGTCTTCTCTTTGATAGTAAATTCTCACCTGATCCACATTAACCGTTATTCTTTTACCAAATTTTAATATTACTAAATTATTATTATTTTTTACACTCAGAACTTTATATGGGCCTTCAAACTTTGGCATAAATTTACCTACTATTTTTTTACATTTTGAACTTAACGGGTGAGTTTGAACTAATACTAGATCACCAACTTTCACATTATTTTCACGCCTCTTTTTATTATAATATTTCGCCCACTTCTCTTGCTGGCGCTTTGTATGAACTCTAGCTTCCTCAAACAACCTTTCTATGTTCCCACAAACTAAATCTGATCCATCAGTTACCATAACTAATTTCTGAAAAGGAGTGATTAAATTTCGACCTAAAAATAATTCCGCCGGTGTTTTACCCGTTGTCTCATGTACTGCTGTCCTAATTGCATAACCGAACTCTTGCAGAAATTGATCCCAGTTAGTGTGATTATCCGCGACAAAACTCGAAATCATTTTTAAAAGAGTGCGATTGACTCGTTCTGTTTGATTAGCTTGTGGACGATATACCACAGTTTTAACGTGTTTTATGTGCAATCTGCGACACACTTCCTCGAAAACTTCGGATATCATTTGGGGACCATTGTCTGTAATTAACTTTACAGGAGCTCCATAACGCGCAATATAATTCTCAAAAAATGCATTGGCAATTGCTTTAGCCGAAGCTTTCCTTAAGGGAACTATTTCAACCCATTTAGAAAAATTATCGGTAATTACTAAAATAAATCTATAGCGTTCTGGACTAGTTGCAGGGTATGGGCCTAACAAATCTAAAGACACGATTTCATTCGGAAAATTCGTTATTATGGGAATTAATTGACCAGCTGGTAATCCGTTTTTATAATTGACTTTTTGGCATTGGTCGCAGGTTGCTACATATTTATAAATGTATTTCCTCATGTACGGAAAATAACACGCGTCCTTTAATTTTAAGTAGGTTTTCTTTTTGCCTAGATGACCTGCCATAGGCGAGTCATGAAATTCTCGCATAACATCTTTACGTAATGTTTTAGGTATAAATACCCTTAATTCACCTAGTGTGGTTGTATACTTTGCATAATATAGCAAACCGTCAACGATTTTAAAGTCATTGGACCAATTTCTGCAGATCGATTCATTAACAGAACTATCGTCCGGATTTTCAAGATACTTCATTATGTGACCTAGCTCCGGGTCATTTCTCTGTTCCTCTCTTAACTGTTCTCTAGAAGATAATACTAACGATCGAATCACCGCACAAGACACTTTTGGTTCCTCATTACTTTCTAACGGGTTTCTAGACAACATAACCGCCACTTTTTTCTTTTTCGAATCCGGAATGATTAACGATTTTTTAACAAAATCAAAAGTAATCCCTGCATGTGACATAAAATCCACACCTATGATGCATGGATCTTTCATCTCAGCAATCACATGAAATTTCCATAACTGCGAAAATTCTCTTATTTTAATTTTCAACTCAACTGTGCCTAAATTTCTGCACTGTGACCCTTGAGCTGTAACTACTTCAGCTAACGATTTTTTTAAAGGACAGAAAGAAAAATACGACCGGTACGTTTTTTCTGAAATAAATGACTTTTCCGCACCTGTATCCCAGAGCGCTTTTAAAAAAGTATCATTCAACAAAATCGGCACATACGGAAGTTCAACTGGTGATAATCTCAATGAATTAAGTCTAATTCTATTAGGAGGATTTGACTCAACACGATCTCTTTGAAAGTTTAAATTGGCATTTCTTTGCCTTTCGCTGTTGCAATCAACACGCCTCCAATTCTGTTTTGCTGAATCATCATTAGGACCCTTCCTAACCACCATCCTACGGTTCTGATACCGGTCTGTTCTCTGATGTGACTGATTGTATCGATTTCCACCCTCGAATCCTTGATTTTGATAATTACGACGAGGAAAATTATTCGCACCCCTGCCTAGTCCTCTTTGATCATTTTGACTATTTCCGACCCCAGTATCTCTCCAGTTTCTATTATTCCTTCTTTCCTCAGGATTCCTACTCACATCCCAACTTCGTCTAGCAAAATTATTACTCGAACCCTGATTTTCCCTGCAGTTATGACGTTCCTCATACCGGTCTACCAACTCTATCAATTGAGTTTTCGTTGTGGGGTTTCGAACTTCTAAATAATCCATTATTTGGGGTTCTAGTCGCATTACTATGTGATCAATCAACTTTATCTCATCATAATTTAATTCCAAGGTTTTATGTAATTTTAACATTTGAAAAATAAAGTCTGACGGGGCTTGACCTCTCCGTTGTTTTGACGAAAAAAACTGAGCTTCTAGCTCTGATTTATTCCGTATTACCGGAAAACTATCTGACAATTTCTTTTTAAGTGTTGCAAATGCAGTCGCTTCTTCATTTACACACTCGAACCCAATCACTTGGAACCAGTCTAACGCTCTCCCAACTAAATGACCTTTTAAATATGCACACGATAGATTCGCCGGTATTTCATAGTAAGCTATATTATCATCAATATTATTTAGAAACTCAAACACATTTTCTTTACCCGAAAAAAATAACTCCGGCAAAACTCTAAATCCTGCACCTGCTCTTAATTCCGGTATTTCGTTTGGGCGCCAGTGTCGTAGTCTCCCACTACCCCTTTGCATATTATCTATGTTAGGATATGTAGTATTCATCATTAAAGACTACTCAAATAATAAATCACTTATTTATTATTTCTTTAAGACACAATTCTACAATTAATAATCAACTTTAAGAACAATAAATTATCATGGAGTATTATCAGAATTCAATTATGGACGACGGAATACTAACTGATATCACGAGGGGAAATAACACGTACAATCAAACTACACATTTAAATTTAAGCCACAAAAGTTACAGACCTGAAATCTTCTTCAGAATGAACCTGGAACGAGTAGAAGTTATAACTTGGCTATAATCTAGGATCTTTTCAATAACTTCTGATCCGCCTTAAATAATCTTCAAATTTCACTTCATTAAGCTAGACGGTTAAAAACACCTTCTTGGACAACGACGTAGTTTACTTTTTAATCCCAAACACGGAGTTCTACTCTATCAAACCGCTTAGTCATCCTTTTTCTTCATTTCATTTCTCCCTTTTATATCTCTTTCGAACTCGCTAAACACGAAACTATTTTATTTACATAAGTCACACTTCCAGCTCTCAGTGGGGATTGGTCAAAATAAATACAATTTAAAAGTTTATAAGAGAAGGTTAGTGAAACGCGTAAGCACCCGTCACCAACTTAATATTCCTAGCTATCAGCAGACGGCTTTGTCACGCTTTTTTAGTGGCCACATCAAGTCTCTGACCTTTCAACAAGTCCGGAAAGTCTTCCTAGAATGTCCTAGGTGCGAGGCTCATCAGGTCTCTCCCATTGATTCTGAATTGTTTGAGTTTTTCGTATGACGAAGTTTTAGGAAATCTATCTTATTTCTGGATTTTTTGGAGATCTTTTGTTTTATGGAAATGGTGTAGCTGAGCTACACCATCTGGGATAAAGAACAACAACAGCAAATGTAGATAACATTTTATATCTATATTTTACTGTCTTGGCGGGCCGTAAAGAGAACTCTTGACCGGTTTCTATTTGCACAACACTTGTAATAAAAGATATTTTAAATTACTACAGCAGTTTTATTTTACTGAGATGAGATAAAAATGTACTCAGATTACGCTACTCGACAATTGAATAAATTGAATTTCAATGGCCACCTCTTGCATTTCAAACAATTTGCCCAAACGGACGGGGAAAAGACAGTTATTTTGTAATTAACAGTAGAATAGAAGAATATTGACAAAATTTGCATAACTTTGCACACGAAAAGAGGTAAAATCTACTTTGAATTAGGTATCAGCATCATTCAACAGTCTTTCCAAAGAGTTCCATCTGACATTGATAATAATGAAAATACAAAAATTCAAACTTTTAAGTTTGTGTTTGGAAGAGCTCTAGAAAGAACTACAATTAGTTAAATTGATCTTTAATTTCAAATATTGTTTGCCGTAATTATTTTCAAAAATCATATCTGCACAAGTATTTTATTGAAATGTTAATAGAATTTCAATGAGTCGCAGCATTAAAATCCGTTACTGCTTAAGTGTCTGGTACATTATATATAAATTTATTAAGTGAAATAAGAACTGAACAGTGTACACATAGCAAAACCAATCATGCTTATATTTAGAGCTAAGAAATGTAAACTTTTTTAAAAGCCCTTAATTCCAAACAAAGTTTTCTCCAAGTATAAATACGATATGAAACTTTGTATTCACTCCTAAGACATGCGAAATTCCGTGTGAACATTTAAACCCAGATTTATTGAATGAATTATTGAACATTTTGTGCCCAATACACTTTCAAATACTCCTAGCAGATTTCATACCCGAATGGTCACCTTATTTGTTCTATAATAAAGAGTCATTACGTAATGGATAGAATCTCTGCTGGATTAGTATTTCGCTGTTATTTAAACTCGAGTATTGTGCTTTATCTTGTATGTAATTGTAGTATTTCAGTTATTTTACGTCTAATAAACATATTGTAATGTTTCTATATTTTAATAATTCTGTCAACATTTTTGGGGTCTCAAAGTCCAGTGAATTAAAAAACTTGGGAAATTCCAATGCTTAGTCATTTTCTCAAATATAATTGAAAATATTCTTTACATGCAAGTTTCGTTCGTTCATACTCGAGTTTTTTTTTAAGTGAGATATGTTACAAAATAAGTGTTGGTCCAAATATTTTTTAAAAAATTTATTTTGTTAACAGAGAACCCTCAACAAGTTGTTATAGATAATTATTCTTTGACGTTCAATTTTTAAAAATCTTTCTTTTCGTTCAGATTTGAACCTATGAGTTTTGTCCCAGACGCGTATCAGTAATACTTGATTACAATCATAAATATTAATGTCGTACTCAGGCGCAATATAATGTTCTTCAGTTAGAAACAAGTGACGAGGGCGATACCCCAGCCGTACTTCATTTCACCAGATTTCCACACCAAGCCAACGTGAGGAATTTTAGCTTTGGTAGATTTAACTTGCATCAGTTGCCCCTCTACTGGAGTAGGTTTCACTGACACCAGGAATGGATCCAAGAACATGGTAGAAACAACGAGGGCCGCAATCAGGACCCCTCGGCTACTGTGTCCAAGATTTTCGATGAACCTTTCTTTAGAATGTCATCTTATTTGTATTGTTCTTTGGTTATGCAGCCGTAGATGCCTAGTGGTTATGGTTACGAACTCGTGGCCGGAGTGCCACGGGTTCGAGTCCTGTGCCACTGAAGATCCGCCGGGAAGTCGGGGTCTTGCACGTTAAATTTATCGAGACTTAATGTGCTTCCGTTGGTGTGGTGTGGTAGTTAGGATAAGGAGGTTCCAGCTGAAGTGTCATCCTTGTTACTTGACTAAGTTTCAAGATTACGAGGTCTATCGCCAACAACCTTCGTGTTGCTTTATAGTGCAACATTATAATTTAACTCTCCCTCCCAAAAACTTTCGTACTTTTTTTTACAACAGTACTCGAACCAGTTAATGAATTTCTCAATTTCTTTCATTTTCTTTTCGTTAGCCAGAAGCCCGTTTCATTTTTAAAGACTGACTGTCACAAAAAGTTGAGCACCAGGTGGGGGAATCCTTGCGAGTTCTCAGAAGTGACTTCGTTTGTTCTCCTTGACTGGAGAAAAGAAAGGCTCGGTTTATTTGCGCAACCTAAACAGCTCACTGTTGACAGGCGACCCCTTAATTGCTCCGGGAGCGGTGATTGTCACTCACTGGTCTCGACAAGAACACGTGATCGTGAAGTGATTATTCATGAACGCACATCAATTACCCGAAAGCAAGACAAGGATTTGCGAAAGAGTGGCAACTGTTCAACCCCAAGCAGCATTGGAATGGTAAGGGTTCTCCCAACGAAGATTCAGTTTTAATTAAATTGCAAATAACTGTAATTGTAAAAACAACACCCTGGCCGCAGACCAGTCAGTCCAAATGGCCACACACAAGCATTTAATTATTTCTATTTTGTCTGCTGGGGGGGGGGGATTTCTGGTGTGTACAATTTTTCATAGAAATCTCTTTATATTCCCTATTATATAAATTTTTTATATAAATTTTTTGGTATATCTGTTATTTATTCTGAAGGCATGTTTATATATATATATATATAAATAAAATAAAATTAAGGTTATTTAGATTTTTGATTTTAATGTAATAATCAACTTCAGACCCTCAGCGGGCTGCGGTAAAATTAACAAACGTTGATAGAACCACGGCGATAAAATTTGAGTCTGAAATAGTTACTTGTAGCTAATACTTACTATCTTGACTAGTTATGTTAGGTGTTATAACTATTTTGTATATATCTTTAAATATAAAAATGTCCGCGTCACAGTGTTTGTCCGCGATGGACTCCGAAACTACTCGACTGATCGGAATATAATTTTGCATATTGTGTGTCATTTCGTCCAACTTAGAACGTAGGATAGTTTTTATTTCAATTAATCACGTCATAATTTTTTTTATTGCCGGAAATGTGAAGAATCCGGAAATCACGTTGCCAGATTCCCGTAAGGGAATAATCGCAAAATGTGGCAATGCTCATGTGTCTGTGGAAGCAGATATTGCACACCGAAATGCACGAACATTGAGTGCCTGACGTATTTCGGGGTGTGGAATCCGATTTTCGAGTCAGTTTCCAAAAATAACCGTAACTTTGCCGGACAAAGCTGACCGACCGTATTTTAGACACACCATAACAGGGGCTTACTTTAAAAGCCTTGAATCGTGAAAACTTGGACCCAGGCGTACTTCAAAATTCGAACGGATTTTCCGGATAATCCGAATCTGATACCCAATCTGAGAAATAACTAACTTTGCCGGATAATTCAGCAAGACCATTTATTACGCAAACCATGGCAGGAGCTTACCCTTAAAGTCTTGGTGCGGAAAAAGTGCGTTTCTGTTGTAATTCGGGATGGTGAACGAGAGTGTGAAATCGAATTTTAGAAATTTCTTAACTTTGCCAGATAATGCCGGACGACCCTAATGCCCCTTCCAGCTTAGAGGACAAAAGTAATCTCCAGTTGTATCTAGGGGCGGGAAACGATAATTTGAAATCATATTTCAGAAACTACACTAAACTTACCGGATATTGTCTGGAATTAGGAGAAAAGGCATATGATTCGAGTCCTGCTTCATGATTTTCATTCTTTCTAGCGACTGAACTTGCTCGCGCTGGAGCATCAAAAGTCAGCTCCGTGTGCATTTCGGAGTGTGAAATGAGAATCTGAAATTGAATTTTAGGAGCTTCGATAACTTTGCTGCCGGATAATGCAAGTCGACCGTATTTTAGACGCACTGTAGCAGGGGCTCACCTTGAAAGCCTTGAATCATGAAAATTTTGTCGTTGGTGTATTTCAAAACGGATAATCCGAATCTGATATTCAATCTGAGAAATATCAGTAACTTTGCCAGATAATTCAGGATGACCGTCTTTTACGCAAACCGGGGCAGGAGCTCACCCTTAAAGTCTTGGCGCGGGAAAAGTGTATTCCTGGTGTAATTTGAGATGGTTTAAACGAGTCTGAAATCGAAATATAGAAATTCCTGTATTTTTGCCAGATAATGCCGGGGGATCAGAATATTCTCGGACAGCAGTACCAGCCTAACCTGCCGACGTAGAGACGCAAAAAGTGGGTCTCGATTGCATTTCGGAACTGCCGATCCGAATATTCTAAATCGAATTCAAGATAATCTCATATCTGCGTCAAATAATGCCAGACGAATGTATTTTGCACGAACTGGGGAAGGGACTTGCTTTAAAATTCTTGAGGAGAGAGAAATGCTTTCCTGGTGTTTTTCTGGATGGGGAAACAAGAATAATCTGAAATCGGATTTTAGAAACTCCCGTAACTTTTCCGGATAATGCCGGCCGACCGTAATGTCCGTATTCAGAGACTGAACTTACAGGTGCAGGGGCGTCGAAAGTGGGCCCCGAGTGCTTCTCAGTGTGGGAACGAGAATCTGGATACGGATTACAAAATCTTCCGTAAATTTTCTGGATATTGCTGGAATGAGGTCAAATGGCTTTGCGTTCAAGTTCCACCTCCGGATTTTCATTCCCTATAGCAACTGAACTTTCAGGTGCAGTCGTACGAAAGTATGATTGCAATAGGAAATTGCATGTTCGGGCATTGTTGTCACTTTGTTATATGTTGGAAAAACAGCACATTCCGCACCAGCTGCCATTGGATATTCATAAAATACAAGATGCAATGTGTACCATTGAAAAAAAGAGTGGATTAGCTACAGTATTGCAAATGAATTCAATCATGATCAGGGATAAGTTTACCATGAACCATAAACGTTCACTCAAAGCATTACATAGAACTTTGCAAGATTTAAATGCAACGAGTGAATATTCTTTATTGCTGTTGTATAACTGTCTGGTGATTTCCGACAAACATTAACAGCTATTACACGCTCTACTTTTTCTCACGAGATTAACGCCTGTTTAAAACAATCGTTTTTATGGCGAACGGGGAAACACTTCGACTGACCATAAACACGCGAGTGCATATGCAAGATGATCAATCTGAGCAAATACTTCCTAACCAACGATTGAATATTGGGAACGGTGAAGTAGAACTTCATCCCAATACATAATGCATGAAATATCCAGACGATTTCTCTAATGCGCTTTAGGCAAAAAGGAACTGATTGAGAGTGTCTTTCCGGATATACTGTATAATTATCTAGATAATTATTGCCTCTGTAATCCTGTTACTTAATCAGAAAAACTTCCTGACACAGGGTTGTTGCCAGGTTGTTGTCAACAATCGACACAATTGTTGATGAAAACAAAACCGTAACTTTTCCAACCGAGTTTTTGAATTCTCTAGATGTATCAGGAATGTCCCTACATAATCTTTGGTTGGTTCCCTGGTTATTATCTGCGTAACTTAAAGTCACCTCGATTATGCAGCGGTGCACGTTTGATCATCAAAAGAATTATACCGGGAACTTCTTGAAGCAAACATTTTGACTGTAAAGTTTAAACAAAAATTCGGTTCTGCTACTACGAAATCTGTTGCCACGTTTCCACTGATACAGTCAGAATCTTTAATACCATTCAAAAGACTTCAATTCCCTATTCGCGCGCGCGCGTTTGGCTTTCGCGATAACCATAAATGAATCTGAAACCCGAACAATATTCATTTGATACTTGGACTTAAAAAACCCATGTTTCTCGAATGGGCAACAAGATGTTACATACTCACGTGTGCGGAAACCATTGAATCTATTTGAGTTAGCAAAATACGGGTTACCGAAAAATATTGTGCACCGATTAGCGATTAGTTGTATAAAATTATTTGTTATACTTCAAAATGATAAAAATAATTTTAAAAATTGCAAAGAATTAGCGTTAATCATCGCATTTTTAAAAATTAAATCTTCATCTGTCGTTACTTAACGACTTCGTTAGTAATTCATGCATTATACTACACTCAAATAAGAGATGAATCAAATGCAAAATTAAAATTATTTGTTGTTTTATACATTATTTCAACCCTCAAATTATAAACGAAGATTAATTTGACTGCATTGAATAGCTTAGGATAATATTGAACTAATGTATTAAAACAAAGCCACAGCAACGCGTGGCCGGGTCAGCTAGTATATATATATATATATATATATATATGTTCAAATTTTGAATCATTAATAAAATACTTATTCATCCACTCAAGTTCAAATACTTTTGTTTAAACTTGTTGTGGATGACACTTGACGTTAATACAGTTTTTTCAAATATTAATTTATTAATTAATGAATAAACGGTAACAAACAAAAATAATAGTCCAGAAAGTAAAATTACGGGGAAAATCGCTTTCTATTTTGCCCCTTAATATTATGATTCTGTCATGTATATTCATATTAATTATAATTATTTAATAAAAGAAACTAAAAAGTTTTTTCTTGGCCTAAGTAGAAATTCACTTTAAAACATTTTTTATATTACTTATTATACTGAATTAAGTTAACTAAGTCTTAATACCACGTTTTTAAAGTTACTTCCTTTACTGACAGTTTAAATCTGTTGTAGTTGTAAATTAAGGTATTCTTTAAATACATGCCTCAGTAAAAAATAGTACATAATAGTTATATTATTTAAAAATGTATAAATGAGATTAAAATTAAGAAATATTTCACATCAATTCAAATCGAGTTATAGGATAAGTATCTGTTATTCTATGGTTAATGATACGTGATTTAATTGCACAAGAATATTCCCTACATCTAAGTAAAATAAAAAATGAAACTAGAAAGTATTTACTTATTGTAAGTTTAGAGAGAAGAGTGGAATAGAAACTTTTCATTTTAGACTGTGTAAAATTGAAACCCGTTGTAAGAGTAATAAATTTATCTACGAAATTCATGTACCCATTAGAGCAAACTTCATGCAGAACAAAAACATAGTAATTCCTTTTTCATTATGGAAAATCAGGAGGGTGGTTTATTTACAGATAATTTCTTCCTTGTCCTTTTTATTCCTGGTGCGTAAATTCTTGGCACACAAAACATCATTTCCTTCCCACGTTTTGAGTGAAAAAGTGTTGCACACATTTTTTCCCCTTAATTTTTATTTTGCGTACTGCAAGGTCGTTGAGAAAGTTGGCTCTGGTTGGGTTCTTTGCCCCTGAATCCTGACGCATCGCCTCCAGACGTGAGAAAGCATTTCTCCGTTCGTAAAAAGATGTGAAACTGAGGAATATGGAATCGCTAATTCTCTCAATTTTTGATGTGGGATTCCTTTACAAATAGCTCAATTTTTTTTGTGGAAGAACAAAAATATATTCATTAAAAAATTTTTAAAAATTATTTTTTTTAAAATTGAAACCCCTGTTTATTATTATTTAATCCATTTTCTAAAAACAAAAAAGGGGGGTGATAAATATTAATTTAAAATTATAACATGTTAGTACGTAATTTCTCAAAATTTAAATTTGAATAAAAAATTTTAGCCACACACACGCGCGAGCGTATTTCAGCAAACCTTTCGTCATTCTCAATGGCTAGCGTGTCGTGAGTTCAAGCCCAGTACCACTGAAGACCCGCCGTGTAGGGGCGAGAGGCACGTTAAATCTGTCGAGAGCTCAAACATCCTCCCGTTGGTGTGGTAGTTAGGAGAGGGAGGTGCCAGCTCAGGTGTTGTTCTCTTTACTTGACCACGGTTCAAAATTACGCAGTCCGTCGCCAAAAGCTCTCGTATAGTTGAACAGTGCGACATTAATAATCACTCACTCGTCATTCTCCAGTCATGGGTTAGAGTCTTGATATCACTGGTCACGTTGTGCAGAGGAGGCTGATGTACGTTGAGATTGTCGAGGCTCAAAAACTAGATCGACGGGAAAGTTTCGGAAGTAAGCTGCCACCTCGGGTGGCGACCTCGTTACTTGGCTGCCCTGACTTGTAAAGGGGGCCGATTCAAGTTAAATATGTCGAGGCTCAAAGTCTTCTCGCTGATGTGGTTTGATATTTAGGAGAGGGGGGGGGCTCAATTGAGTTGTCATCCTAGTCACTTGACCATGTTTCAAAATTGCGAGGTTTCTTTATAGTTTGACGTTAATGTACCTCTCACTCACTCGGATCATGGCTAGCGTGTCATGAGTTCAAGCCCAGTACGACTGAAGACCCGCCGTGTAGGGGAGCGATGCACGTTAAATCTGTCGGGAGTTCAAACGTCCTCCCGTTGGTGTGGTGTGGTAGTTAGGAGAGGAGGTGCCAGCTCAGGTGTCGTCCGCGTTACTTGACCATGATTCAAAATTACGGGGACCGTTGCCAAAAGCCCTCGTGTAGCTGAACAGTGCGATGTTAATATTCACTTACTCACTCGTCACTTGGCCGTAGTTCAAAATGATGTGGTTCGTCACGAATAACTCTCGAGTTGACTCTTAGCGGACGTGAGCAATCATAGTCATTTGAGTTCAATTGTAAACTCAATCATCGGAATCTGATATCACTCAACGTCAATGAATGTATTTATACAATGCTCGATACATTGCGGTTCTCTTTCAATCGAAGCTCTCCGGAATCTTTTATTCAATTGATGAATAAAAAGGATCTAAATTTCGTGATGCAATACGTGTGCATTAATTCATTCCAAAAGTTATTGCCATGAGGGGAGTTGGGAACAATCCTCGTATGAATTATCGGGGAGGAATCGTTATTGTGTTCACTGACCTTTGGTATACATTCTGGGAATAAATATCTCTGAGCTATACTGTTTTCTTGTGATGAAGATTCCTTTCAGGCTCTGGAGGTAACCGAAAGGGAACCCACTCCTCGGGATTAAGTGTGACAAATAAGAAAGAATCTGCGAATGCGAAGCCCGTTCATCCGAGCAAAACCTTCCCTACTCTTAAAAAGAGCCCTCCTAAGAGTCTTCTCGGCATTACTTCGCAAAACAAGAGAAGATGAGCTTTATTTCGCGTTTCTTTTCAAATGACTCTGAGAAGGAATTTACGTGGAGAGTATGGCTCCCCGTTTCTCAAAGACCTTCTAGGAAGAACTTAACGAATGATGTGAATTTTATTGCGAGACATTTCTGGTATTTTAACACGTTCTTTGATGCATATCTCATTGTTGTATCAGTAGCAAAGATATAATTTCCCCCTTGAATTTATTGAGCATTATACGAGGGGCATTCTAAATTTGAGATACACCTTGACTTTGAAGGTTATACTTAAAAAACTTTTAAGAGTGTTCAAAGTAGTCTGTCTCCTCCAGCATCAATACAATTTTGTAGAAAAAATTTCCAGATTCAATGCCTCAAACCATGCATTTTTTCATCAATTTCAAGAAAGGAATTTCCACATCAATCTCTTCTTTTGAATAAAAACCGACGTCCACGTAAGTTAAGATTAAAAAGGACCAAAAAATCTCCCATAACTAGATCCGGAGAACAAAGCCAATGTTCAATTTTTTAAATTTTGTTTTTGTTTAAAAAACTCAAATGTATGGAAAGATGTATTTCTAAAGTGAAGTGTTAGTTCCTTAACATTTACTTCATTGAGAATTTCTAGAAGACATTTAGTGGTTTACCAGTTTGCTGTTACTGTCTTCTGTCCTTCCAACTTGATGGCTTTGACCAATCAAGCACCTCTGAAGAAAAATGCATACCTTACTCTTTTTATCGTTCGTTGACTTTTCAACATTGTTGGTGTGGGATCATCTTCAAAGACTCATTCTTTGTTTTTTCGACGGTGAAACGTCAAAGAACGGCATGTAAGTTTTATCACCCGCTACAATTTTAGAAATGATGCGGTGGCCACCATCATTTAGCAATTTAAGAGTTTCTCTTACTGATTCTGACACGTTCCTGTTTTTGGTGCTCGATTAGGTTGTAGGGAACCCAACAGCAAAATACTTTTTTCAGATGCAATTCTTTATGAATAATTTTGTGTATGGCTGCAGATCCAATGTTAAGTTCCTTCTGTATCATTTAGTAGGTACAGCGATTATTATAAATTAACATTTTTCGCGTATGGCAAACACATTATCCGAGATTACTGCCGACTGAGGCCTTATTGTGTGTTCGTCAAACTGAAGAGTATTGCGACCTCTGCAAAATTCTGTAAACCATCTGAATACAGAAGCATGGCATAGATTTATCACCAGATAACAATTGCAGCCGGTCAACGCATTCGTCTTGATTTAATCCTGCTTTAATATCTTCGAAGATCATAGCACGATAATGTTCTCGCGTCGACTCCATTTTCTCCATCTTTCTAAAATTTATTCTTCGCTAAGCAACTTGAAATAATGCAGTAAAAAATTGTCTGCTGTGTTAAAATACTTTGTATTTTCAACTTAAATCATTAGTTTTTCTTTATAACTTCTCGTCTGTGAGTATCTCAAACTTTCAGAGCTACCCTCGTATAAATAGGATATTGTGTGTAAATTGAACGAAATTAAAATCTATACTGTATATTTCGGCGTATAACGCGTCCTTTCAACTCGAAAAAAAAGATTGAAACGTATGGGTGTGTATTATACACCGGGTATAAAAATTACAGCTTAAAAAAGCATGTAAAAATTGGATTTCTACATATGCATTGCTTATCGTTTTGTGAATGTTTTTCGTCTTCTAACATCTTCATACTCCTGTTATTTAAACTTGCTTTGAATTGTTAAACACCAAATTCCTATTCAGAATTATTTTCTTTGAATTGTGAATATTCACAACGGTTCTCCCTTCAAATTATGTAATACTGACTATGTAATGTATTGGAAAAAAATCTACAAACTTGACTTGTTTTAAATCGTATTGTACACAGAAACGGTACTGTGTCACTTTCAGTCTTCTATTATCTCTAATTTTAAACAGTTCTCAATTTTCTTTTAAATGCTTTAAATTATGCTATAACAATGTAAACCAGTTTAAATGATTTGAGTATAAACAAGTAATATAAAAAACAATTAAGTCAATTTTTACTTAGGCTAACAAAGAAGAATTTTATTTTAGTTACATTTTATTAAATAATTACTCTTAATATAAATATATATATACATATAACAGAATCAAAATATTCAGTGACAAAATAAAAAGTGATTTTCCTTGCAATTTTCCATTTTCCTTTCTATACATGGGGTTGGACTATGTTTTGTTTGTTACTATTTATTCATTAATTAAACTTACTCTACTAAAATAGTATAGTAAAAATAAGTCACGGATTCGAGCAACGACCTTTGGATATGGAGTCCAAGGCGCTATCCATTGCCCTACAGGGATGCAACGAACGGTTTTCCTTTCTATATATGCTGCTGGACTATTATTTTTGTTTGTCACTATTTAATCAATTTTAATTAAATTAATGAACTAATATTTGAGACAAAACTGTATCAACATCAAGTGCTATCCACTACTAGTTTTAAAAAAATGTATTTGAACTTGAATGTGTGTGTGGATAAAAATAAAGTATTTTATTAATGATTGAAAGGTTGAACAAGATATAGAATATTTTTACTTTAACAAAAAAAAAAAAAAACGACGCACCACGGAGTTGTTTGATTGCAATGAAATTTCCTATGCAAAGACATTTGTACTGAACATGCAAATGATTAAAATTTGGTGTCCAATGAACGGATAGCGGGAGCATCGGAAATGTTCACACATCAAGTGTCTATAAGAAGCGATTCTCAATTGGATGGTCTATTGTCTTGCGATTTAGGATACCTTTCGACGACTGAAAAAATGCCTCGCCGCAGGATTCGAGCTCCTTACGAGCCACAGTCAGAGTTTGATAAAAGCCGTATCATTGAATTGAAAGAGACAGATTGGACCAATTGGAGAATCACTTTTCATATGGGTCGGAAGCACCATTAGAAGATGCACGCATGAATAGGTCGACAGTGGCAGATTTCAGCGTCATGATAGTAGTGGTCGATATAGGGCCACGGCAGATCAGGAGGACAGATTGATTGCCAAATCACAGCGCCTGATTAATCGTGATCAAACATCAGAAGTGCGACCCGTTTACGAGTGTCCACCATGACCATTCACAGACAACTGATAGATCGAAATTTGCCCTCGTACCGACCGCTACGCCACCTGCCACTCACGTATGCGCACTGTCAAGCTAGACTACAGTGGTGCATGGCTTCATCAGGTTTGAATCATGCTGACTGGGGATGTACAGTGTTTAGTGACGAATCCCGCTTCCAACTGTGTCATGACGATCACCGCTGGCGTCTCTGAAGTCGCCCAGGGCATGCGTGCTGGTCCTGTTTTCACTGTTGCACGCCATACAGGCCTTCAAACCAGGAGTTATGGTCAGGCGGCCATTTCTTTTTATATACGGATCCCTTGGGTCTTCATTAGAGGCGCACTTACAGCACAGTGGTACGTCGATGACTTTCTGAGAACTTGAGAACTGTTTTGCTACTGTTTCTTTTGCAGTACTCTGGCCTTTTTTTTCAGCGAGATAATACCAGACAACATACGGCACGTGTTGCTATGTACTGTCTTACGGCTTATCAAACACTTCTTTCTCCAGCCAGATCTTTCTCCAATTGAGCATGTATGGGATATGATGGGAAGGCGACTACATCTACCAAGGAATTTTGATGACCTAACCCTATAATTGGTGCAAATTTAGCAAGAAATACCGCTAAAGATCATCAAGATGTTTTATCACTCTATGCCACGTAGTGTAGTAGCTTGCATCCAGGCTATAGGTGGGTGAACACCTTATTGAGATCGTTACTTTGTAACTATGTAATTCTGAAATAAAGCTTACAATTTTTCTGAGATTTTAATCATTTTCTATTCTATACATAATCTTTCTACCAACTAATTTTTGCGTCTATCGAACAACTCGCTCTTGGTGCGTCGTTTTTTTTTTTGTTACAGAGTGTATACAAATATGTATAAAGAAAGGGTGAACAAAAGTAGGGATTCAAAAATTCTGATCACTCTACATTTCTTCTTAGTAGTTCAATCACGATAGCATGGGAAGCACTCGTAGTAGAGCGGTTCTATAGAGCTTGTAATGGTGTTAAAGCCTCCTTTTTTAAACTGTAAATTCTTCTCTTTTATTCACTCTTGTCATTTAAGTGTTAAACTTGTATTTTAAAATATTGGATGTAGATGAGAATAAAATCTTGGTAAGCACCAGCTTTCTTCGTGCATTTTCTTAATGAATACAAAGTATTCAGAGTAAAGCGCGAGAATAAATAGCTACGGAATATAAATACTTTAGAAAAAAAAGTCTACTTTTGCACTATAATTGTTTAAAATATTTTAAACTTACGCTGAAAACACACTGCAACCCAAGGCACTCTTTGAAACATCTGAAGAAAGAACATTCGGTTTTGAATTCAATGCACACTCTCCAAGTAATTTTCATAAATAAATACGCGCATTAGGGCACACTTGAATGGAGTGTAGAGTGATGCCTCCTGTCACGTCGCTGCTTTCACTAAATGTTTGTTTTCCCCCACGAGTCCGCCGTATTTCGCATTCGAGCGCTCCTGAATTCCGCTCACGCTCCACCCCGACACATGCACTGGCCTCATCAGAATTCAGGCGACTCTCTTCTTTTTGTTTGTTACGAAACGCGAGGCAGTGCTATTGTGGTTTTTTCGCCCATCTTCTCTGCCTGGAGGAAAGACGCGTCCCACAATCAAACCGTTTTATTCAGACGATAAAAAGTGAAGTAGGTGCAACTCTTTTGCTTCAGAGTGAAAACGCACCATGGGGGAGTTTTCTGATGACGACGCGAATGGCTGGTTGGGATGGACGAATAAAAATTGCAGTTTCGGAACAATTGGGTTATTTGTTTCGTAACTCGATTATTGGTCTATTTCATGCTTGGATGTAAGTTGTCACTCACCATGGCTATTGGGTACAAACTCGTGGCCGGAGTGTCATGGGATCGAATCCAGGTGCCACTGAAGACCCGCCATGTTGAGCGGATTGGTGCACGCTAAATCTGTCATGACTCAATACCCCCCCCCCCCGGTTGGTGTGATATTTTGGAGAAGTAAATGCCAGCTCGGGTGTGGTCGTCCTCGCTTTTACGTGGTTCCAAATTACAAGGTCCTTTCCCAATAGACCTCGTGTTGTTTTATAGTGTGTCATTAATATATCTCAACGCACATAGATAAAGTATTCCAGAGATGTGTGTCCTAATAGATTTCTTACCGAACTGACTCCAACTGCCCTACCATGTTGGCGACATTTTGTTATTATTGTGAATGACTTTGATGAAGTGACTCCAAAAAGTGCCAAAAAACAAGAAGATAACTCCCGTGAAGTGCGGCTGGACACTATCTTGATGCAAAGTGAGTCTGGGGTGGCATGAAAGGAATGACAACACATGGTATGGCAAAAGTTCACTTACGTATCTCTGTACCGTGATTCAGCTGTTAGCTATCAAAGGAGTTGTCACTCTTGATCATTATGCCTTTTTGTGTTCTTGTGAGGGTAGTGTAAGATCACTTCATTGCCCTTTACGTGTCAAGACACGTCCACATTGGTCGCCAGGACATGGTTGGGGACGGAACTTTTCACGAAAAACTACTATTGCCCGTTCAGTACTGTCCCAAGCTGATCCAACACACTGTAATAGCACAGGGTGATATACTGGTAAGCGTCAACACCAGCCTAGATATTCTCTTGGGGGTAGCATTATGATCTGAAGTGTCATTTGTATTACCTTGGACATTTTATGTTATATTTGGACTTTTGCTTGTATTGTATTTGTGTCCTTGATAAATTTTTATAATGTATTCGATTTTTCTTACTTGATGGATTGAATTACCGATGCACTATCTCCATGTTTATACATAACTAGCCATTACCATCCCACTTTCTTGGGTATTTCATAATGCTGTATGAATTTGAACTATTTATATATATAAACATTTTATTGATATCTAGAATGAACGTTTTATAAACGTTCTAGAATTAAACGTTCGATTGTATTGAAAAACATTCTTACAGATCTCGCCTCTTGATTTAAAAATAAGACTTCTAAAGAATAATATCTAAAACTTAAGTAGAATGATCTTTTACCCTCCCTTAATCTGCTCTTCTATAGTGATTTTTGTGGATCTTTATTCAACAAAGTAAACATGATTGTCCAATTTAAAATCTAAATCTTATAACCCAAAAGCGAAAATTTTTTTTATCAAAAACTTTTTATTATCAATTGATACTTCTTTCTCATAATTTTATTATCACAACACGTAACGGCTGTAACTCCGAACCAATGTAACATTTCCCTTTTTTATTCTTGAGGATTTTTTAGATTCAAACCCGCTAAATTCTGAACATTAACCATCCTGTCTCTTCTTGCATAACTTATACTTTAATTCAATCAGAAATATTTGTATTCATTTAAATGGAGTGTATTTGATTTATCTTAATAAAAGAGAGTCATCTCTCCGGTATTCAGTACTCTATTTAGTCTTTATTTATTTTAGTTGCTTGTGGCCAGTGTAGCCTTGTGTTCATACGGTCACGAGCTGTGTCATGAGTTCGAGACCTCATTGAAGATACCCCGTGTAGAGGGGGTGATGCAGTTATATTTATCGTGGCTCCAAGTCCTCCCGTTGGTGTGGTGTGGGAGATTGAAGAGATGCCAGGACGGGTGTCATCTCCGTCACTTGACCGTAATGGCTCAATGTTGTTCTTGTCATTTGACTTTGGCTTAAAAACACCAATAGCTCTTGCGTACCTTCGAAATTCAACGTTAATAACAATTTGAACCTAAACCAAATGACAGTTTAGAAAAACAGTCATGAACTCGCCTATAGTACTGTACTTTTGAGCTATTCTGGAAGCACCGTATTTAGAAAGAAAACATTCTTGAAAGATGAAATAAACCTTGATGTGTGAATCTTATCGCTATTTTTTTATTTCGTTATTCCATCGGTCGGATTACAGATTTGTAAACAACTCAATTTCAATAAAGTTCGTTCGCGTTCAATGAAAGATGCGACAGCAAATTAAATCTACAATGGATTCTCGGAACATTCACGCCACTTGGCATGCAAACAGAAACAGTGAAGTGCCGGTTTAAAAGCTACTGGCACCTTCAGTACTAAAGATGCGTTGATATGAATGAAAGTTAGCATAAATAAACCAGAATAAATTATTTACGCTTAGAGAAACTCCTACACACAATAAACCAAATATTTCTCTCTGCAAGCAAACTAAAATTTTGATTTAATTGGCGAGAATCAAATTTTAAATTCGGAAACACTCAGACATCTACTAATTTATTTTAACTCTACTGAATTGTTTACATGAATGCAAACCGTCGACAAAGAATAGCTTCTGTGTTTAGCTTTAATATAGATGAATTTATTAATTATTTGATCATTATTGCAGATAGAATTTCAGCCGAGAGTTTAAGCGAATGGTCATTGCGCCAGACAGCAATTTATTTAAATTTTAAAAATGAATATAGGCTTTAACAAATGAAATGGCTCAATAATCGTCTTCTAACATGCATTTGTCTTCGGCCACCAATCTTTTTCGTTACATTATCTCACTAAATCTTGTTTTTTTTAGTTTTTTTTTTTAATCCAAGAATGGTTGTGTTGTCGGACATTGATGATATTTTTTAAAAGAAAGAAATTCGGCCAGAGACCAAATTAGAATCTTTTCCACCTGCGACCTAATTGAGCTTTTATACTTCACAAACAGTGCTTGTAAAAATTTTCACTAAATGCGAAAAATCATTTTGTAAGAGAGCGTGATTATTGTATAGGAAGAAAAAAAATTCAATACATTTTCTCTATTATGCGTGATATTTTTCAAATAGTGTAGTCTGAATTCTTTGTTATTTTTTTTCAATTCCTTCTAATAGTTCACAATCTCCCTATATATATATATATATATATATATCATGTTCAAATTTTTAATCGTTAATAAAATACTTTTTATTCATCCACTCTATTTCAAATACAATTTTTTAAACTTGTTGTAGTGGATGACACTTGTTGTCAATAGTTTTTTTCAAATATTAATTCATTTATTAAATTTAATTATTGAATAAATAATTAAAAACAAAAATAATAGTCCAACACCATATATAGAAAGGAAAATAGGTCGTTGTGTCCTTTTAGCGCAATGGATTTCTAATCCAAAGGTCGTGGGTTCGAAACCCAACTGGTATGGCTTAATTTGTGAGAATGCGATTTATTTTTACTATAATATTTTATTAGAATAACTAAACTTAACTAATGAATAAATAGTAGCAAAAAATAGCCCAACACCTTATATAGAAAGGAAAATGGAAATTTGCAAGGAAAATCACTTTTTCTATTTGATCACTTAATATTGGGATTCTGTCATATGTATATACATATTTATATTAATTGTAAGTATTTAATAAAAAGCAACTAAAATATAAAATTTTTCCTTGTTGACCTAAGTAGGAATTGACTTATTTTTTAAATATTACTTGTGTTTAAAAGAATTTTGGAATATTAAACGTGAATGGTTGTAAATCGAAGAGAATGCACAGAAATGTTAAGCCATTGGACTGAATTACTGTATATGAATGTTGCACTGAAGTGACGAAGACTACACCTGATGCAGTATCCTATTATCTTAACTTCCCCATCACGCCAACGGGAGGACTTTGAGCTACAACAGATTTAACTTCGATCAACTCTTCTTACCTTGCGGGTGGTCACGGTAGCCATGTGGTCTAGGCATCGGATCGTGGCTAGCATGTCAGGAGTTCTATCCAAGCACCACTGAAGACCCGCCGTGTAGGGGCGCGATGCACGTCAAATCTGTCGAGAGCTCAAACGTCCTCCCGTTAGTATGGTGTGGTAGTTAGGAGAGGGGTGGGGGTGCCAGCTCAGGTGTCGTCCGAATCACTTGACCATGGTTCAAAATTACGCGGACCGTCCCCAAAAGCCCTCGTGTAGCTGAACAGGGGTACGTTAATATTCACTCACTCCTACCTGGAGGGGTGGTCACGGACATCTGGCTAGCATATCACGAGTTCTATCTCAAGTGTCACGGAAGTCGTGCCTTGTAAAGGAGCTGATGAACGCTAAATCTGTCGAGGTACCAAACCATCCCGTAGGTAATGTGTGGGTGTCACTTGACCTTGAATCATAATTACGTTACCTCTTCCTTTGCGTTAATAAACACTCACTCTACATGGGGGGTCTCCATCGCCCTTAAGACATGAACCCGCGCCTCGGCAATGCCATCCACGAGGTCGTGACCATGAGCAGTAAGCTATCGCGGTAATTCTCGAAGTAAACAAGGGAATCTGGCAATTGTCATAAATTCATATTTATTTGATTATATTTTAGATTTTTCTTTGAATTTCTTATGGCATTCTTATAATATACAAGGGTAACTCTGAAATTTTTTGTTACGCGAAGGCGAGAAGTTACGAAATAAAATTACGGTTTAATTTGAAAATACAAAGTATTATAACACAGCAGGCGATTTTTTACTGACTTAAGTTATCTTCGACTTTAAAGCTTGATTGAATCACCAGGAATGCATTGAAAGGCATCAATTAGCATTTGGTGAGGAAACTCCATATCATGCTACTGTATTCAGATGTTTTAAAGAATTTTGTAGTGGTCACAATTCTCTTCAGGATGACGAACACATAGGAAGGCCGCAGTCGGCAGTAATTCCGAATAATGTATCCGCCACACGAAAAATGCTAATGGATGATAATCACTGTACCTACCAAATGATACAGAAGGAACTTAACATTGGATCCTCAGCCATACACACAATTATTCCTGAAGAATTGCATGTGAAAAAAGTAGTTTGCCATTGGTTTCGCCATAATCGAACAAAGCATCAAAAAGAGGACCGTGTCAGAATCAGTAAGAAACACTTAATTTGCAAAATGATGGTGACCACCGCATCATTTCTAAAATTGTAAAGGGGGATGAACCGTACATATCGTTTTTAACGTTCCAACACGTCAAGAGAAAGCAAAGTATGGCTCTTTGTGAAGATTACCCTAAGAAGACAATGGAAAAAGGAACGTGAGCCGTTTTCTTCAGAAGTACGGGATTGGTCAAAGTCATCAAGTTGGAAGGACAGAAGATAATAACAGCAAACTGGTATGCCCCTAAATGTCTTTCAGAAATTCTCCAAGAAGTGAATGTTGTGGGGCTACTGCTTCTTTATGGCAATACATCTTCCCATACAGCAGGATTAACAGTTGAGTTTCTTAAGCAAAAACAAATTAAAGTGATAAAATATCTACTTTCTCCGGATCTAGCTATGTGTGATTTTCGGTTATTTTTTAATATAAAAAAGAACTTACGTAGACGTCGTTTTCATTTAGAAGACGAGATTTAAATGGCTACAAATGCATTTTTCATCAATTCCAAGAAATGAATAGGGTGAGGAATTTGAGTTTTTTGTGGAACATTCGACTACAAAAGTGCATTGGTGCTGGAGGAGACTACTTTGAACACTCCTAAAATTTTGTAAGTATAAATTGAAAAACCTAGGAGTATCTCAAATTTCAGAGTGACCCTCGAATTACTAGGGATTGATGAAAAGTTGCTTAATTTTTGTACGAATTTTACTTTATTTTCATACGAATGATGTTTATCACTATTTCGAAATCTATGGCTAGAATATTATCTCTTGGCTGAGGTTAAAATCTGTAGAATTCATACTTGGCTGAAGTTATTTCTCAATATGTTCTCAATTGTAAAATTTTTATTTTTACTTAGAGGGGGGGGGGATTTTATCTCGATCTTTGGCAACAATTCAATTAGACTCACTAAAGATTGAGGTGTTGCATGATTTGACCGAGGTCGCTTATTTAGAGAATGTGTTCCAGAAAGTCTTTTTGAGAGATTAAAATTTAAGAACACACAGAACTTTAACCCTTCATAGCGTGAATTAGAATTTTAATAATACTCCGACGAAAGTTTATGCGTTCAGAATATTCTAGTAACTTACTACAGTTAATACCTGGAGCAACTGTTATTGCGATAAATCCACCGAGTTGGCGAAGTTGTATCTTTCTTGGACTCATTTATTAGTTCAAGACCGGAAACTCTTTCCGCTTGTGTTTTATCAACTGTTCTCTGTTGAATGTGCTGCCTAGATTGTTTCTTCTCACACAGAATACTTTCAAAAATGATACTTGCTAGAGAAGCACAGAGGTAATTTTGAACAATGTGGAAAAAGCATTGGCTTGTAGAATAAAAATTATAATGCAGCTACTTTTCTGTAATGGATCGTTTTTAAGATATCGGAGAAATTTATAATAATTTGTAATGAATAATGAGCTGAAAAAAAGAAGTGTATTTAATGTTGAGTCGACCTTTTGTATCTTGCACTATTGTTAATTGAGTTCGATATAAAAGCATAGGGGCACTCCAAGCACATTTCAAAGACATCTGTTGATCGTTACGTTTATTGTGAAAAGCTTCCTAGTAATGAAGAAGGGAATTGATTTTTATAAAGTATACATGTCATCCAGTACAAGCGAGGCCATTTAGTTTTGAGTTAATTGATGTTGCCTTTTTTTCTTGTGGTTGTGATAGTTACTAAATGATTTTTTTCCTTTGTAGCTTTTCATGTCCTTGCATCCATTTTGTGATACCGACACAGATCTAAGGGTATAACTTTTCAGGTATCAGGCTCATTTCAGATGGAGTTTTTGCTTTACCCCTACACACCTTTACAGCTGTACACATTAGCAAAAATCTCATACTTTCCTTTTAAGTGGATTCTTATGAGAGGCTGTGGTAGCTTAGTCGTCGTGGTCTTGTTGGTGGCGTGCCACGAATTCAATCTTCGTGCCATTGAAGATCTGAAGATGCTTGTTAAATCTGTTTGGTTTCAAAGTCCTCCCGTTGACTTGATGTGGAAAATAGGGGAGTGGTGTGCCACACTACTCTGGTTTCATCTTTATCCAGGGCTCAAAATGAGTTCCGTCAACAATAGCCCTCGTGTAGCTTTTTAATGTGGTCTCAGGGGTGTTAACTTTCTCTAGAGGGCTGAAAATGTAAACAATATTCAAATATATATGACTCTTTGTGTGTGAAATTAAAATTTAATAATTCGAATCTTTTACAAATTATTTATAAAGGAATCGGGCTTTAGAAATATCTAAAATGTTTAAAATATAATAATTAAAAAAATTATAAGCATATTAAAAGAAATATTTCTTACGTTGCGAAATGGATCCTTATTACACCGTAGTATTTTTAAATAAATAGGATGAATATTTTGAAATATACCGAAAGGTATATATATATTATTCTTAAATTAGTAGAGGGTTTAAAAGAGTATGATACATTTTATAATTCTATAAAGTTTGATACATCAAATGTTACTATTTTAGAAAATAGCGTGCGCAACCCAAAAATTACTTAATATTTATTACAAAATTATTTCTTATTTGCATATGCTTATAATTCTTAAAATTATGATTATATTTCAAACATTTCAAACTTTTTTGAAACTATAATCCCTTGTAAATAATGTGTAAAAGCTTCGAATTATTTAGTTTAAATTTAAAAGAAGTATGCGTGTTTTAAAACTGTTTATATTTTCAACCCTCAAAAGAAAATTAATACCCCTGAGACCTCTTAATACATATTCACACAATATTCCTACGGGGAGTAAAATAGGACTGTTATGATTTTGTGAGACTGCTTGAGATGTACTCTTGTTTTGATTGCGCCATTTCGTATGACTCTGCTCTATGATTTTACTTCCTTCTGAGAGCCTTAATATCTCTCCAAGTATAGGTACATGTATTATAAATTGCAGTGCTTCTCTCCCGTAATTCTTTTTATGAAAGTTTCCTTTGCAAGCAGCCAAATATTCAAACCAGAGGAATTGAGGCTTAATTGTTAAGTCTAGGCGTGAGCAACTAGCGGCCATCAGATCATATGTGGCGCGTAAAGGGTTCTTTTGGGCCATGCCAAGACAGTCGGAAAGACTACTTTGAACTGAGATTCGTGCGCGATCCAAGATTAGTCTTGCATTTTTTGCAGTTAGGAAAACACAATTCTCTTTATTAGGAAAAGAAAGGAACTGTAAGAACTTTTACTCAGAGATCATCTGCAGAGTAGGGAGGAAGAGATGTTTGAGAGTATGAAAGAGAGATTTCAAGTTTGTATGAAAATTCAGCCTAAATTCAAGATCCTCTGTTATCCTGATATTGATGCAGAAACTGAGGAGTTACAGCCTGAACTTAGAGCGTGAAGGAAATGTATTTATTGCTGTGACCTTGACTTTTACAAAGCTCTGTCTGCTGAAAAATTTCCATGAAAGGTGCTGGAGTTGTTCTCATATTTTAGTCATATGTGAAAGACATAATTTTTCTTGCATGAAGATCAACAAGAGTAAATATAAATGAAAGTATAATAAAATGGCATAAGTTGCAGGTGGTTATGAGAATTTAAGCACCCATCTCTCACTCCTGATTCCAAAAAAATTTCAGAATTTCATGAGATGTTCAAAGAAGTACTACACAGTCAAGAACGTCACCATTTTTGTGTATCATGCAAATGGGGCTCAGTTTTCATTCCTTTGAGAGTGTCTCACTATCCCAAACATGTTGAATTAATTTCTTTATAAGCTGTACACGGTTAGGTCTCACAGCCCTTAAAAATTCTGACAGAATGTTGTCAGGTCCAGGAGATTTATTATTTTTCAGTTTGTTTATTCCATTATTCACTTCTATCAATGAGGTTAAACCAATGGGCTGTAAATTTTTGATTGTTGATCCACTAACTTCTGAAGGCAGGTTGGAATTCAGCAACTCATTCAGGTGTTTCCTCCATCTTTGAAGAATGCTCCCTTTTGCTCTTGAATTTCTATCTTTCCGTCTGCACAGTGTAGTTCTTGGCTTGAAACTTCATCCACGATTAATTTCATGAAAGACAGCTCTCTTCTTTCCTTTACTCCCCTAAGATGTTCAACATCCTTTAAGAGACTCTCATGAAAATTCCTATCTTAATACGGTGGCTCTTTTTTTTTCCTTTTTGCGTAGCATATTTGGATTCGTCAACGGCAATTCTAATATGTAAAAGCCCATGGGAAATATTCTGGGGCCTATTTTTTGTATCATGTTCCTATATGTCTTATTTTTAAGTTCGGTAGCAACTCTGCATTCCAGGTCAAACCAGTCATCACATTTTTATTTTTAACTTTTCCTATAACAGTGGACACAATAGACACTCCTAAAATATCACTTAGTGAGTGTGTAAGCGTGTCAAAACCACTTTTTCGGTATTTTGAACAAGGTGCATTGGTAATGGACTTACTGTGTTTCTTCTAACGAAAAAAAATTCTTCTTTTCTTTGTAAGTCAAGAGTTCTTCATCACTTTTTATCTTCATTAAATATAAATTTATAAATTTACTCGCATCAAAAAAATTTTTCTTTTTATTAATTTTCATCAATTATATTTTAAATATTATTTATTAAAAAAGCAGTTTTTTTTTTTGTGTGTGTGTGTGTGTGTGTGTGAAAGCTTATATGCCATCCAAAATATTCTGAAAAGAGACAGATGAAGGTTCGAAAGATTTAAATGCTCCCAACCCACCAAACTGCAAACTGTTCCTTCCTCGTCTTCGTTATGAAGCAGCAAAATACTAAGTGCAGTACGCAAGACAGCAGGACATTACGCATTTCTTTAAGAAACAAGCAGCCATTTTTTGCAAAGTGGACTACTTAATTTTCATGAAGGGCAGCTTTACGCCTTCATAAAGTATTTTTATTCGGTGCGTTTGATCAAGTAAATTACTATATACCATGTAATTAATTTTCATGTTCATGTTGTAAATGCTTTGTGCCTTCATAAAACACGTTAATTTCCCTTTGTGTAAGAGTATTTGGCCAGTTTATTGTATTCTCCAGACAACAACACATACAGCATACATTTCAATATTTTCCGAGGAAACACTCATACTTGTTCTTTTTTGATCCCCTTCTCGATATTTCGCCATTTCCACTGTTTCGGCCACCCTTCGGTGCATATTATGCAAAATTTTTGGGACTCTACTGTGAGTATTTCTTTTTATATCCCCCCTCTCTTTTAACCGTTGATGAAAGATATCACGATCAATTCTAAACATTAATCTAAATGAGTAAGGAGTAAAACATATTCTTTATTGGCTTGAAGTTAAATAATATTCCGTTTCACATACATTTTCCAAGTTATTGAGAATTATTACTTCTGCTTTTAAATTAGTCTGTGGAATCAACTAATTTGAAAATTTTTTTGGTGATTTTAAATTTTGAATGAGAAAATATATTCTTATCTTCTCGGAAATAAACAGATGAAGCTTCTTTAAAGAACATCACTCAATTAATAATATTCTGTGTAAACTCCAGGAATAAAAAGCAAATTGATAAGGAAAATTTTCTACTCCTTCATTAGCCAACAACAGTAAAAAAATCCCTTTCGATTAATTGTGTTCAACAATTCCTTATAATCTCATCGTGTGCCTTCTGTTCAGAGCGTATTTATTTCCTTAATGATGGATTCTAATTTAAATTCAACTAAAAGAAATCTGAGAGTAATATATAATATGTAAGTTAATATGATGAAGTAGATTTGAAATTAAAAGTAGACAATTTTCGTGGGAGAACTCATTACAAAAAAAAAAAAATTCCCGTTTGTAAAGTGAAAAAAAATTTCTTATGTGCATAAGAAATAAAAAAAATACATAAAATTTAGTTTTTAATGGCACTTTCTTGTTATTAGAGTGAGAGCTGTTTGCAAAAGAAAATTAAAAAAAAGTAGGCAAATTGTTATAAAATATTTTTTCTTCGCAGAGTACGAAAGCGTAATTTAATTGCAATCGTATTTTAATATTTAGGTTCTTTTTTATTTATCTTCTCCCTTTCCCTCTCCAGTTACAAGTATAGTTTTCTACGGCTTTTGTAAATGTTCTTTTCGCAACGAAAAAGATATTTTATTTCATTTTGATAGACTTAATTTTTAATAAAGTAAATGCAACTAAAGTGAAATAGTTTTTTTTTATCAGTTCTTCCTTTTATGTTTCGGAATTTTAAAGATGCGTTCTCAAATTATTTCTCCGTTCGTCGTCAGTTCTTTTGCATACGAGGTTAGGCATGTTTTTGTTTCCTCCGACGAGAGATCGTGTCTAAATAAAAAATTAAACTCCTTTTTTAATGGATATTATTTCACTGTGTTGGAAAGCTTTTAAAATTTAGTGTTTGGTGAAAAGTTTTACGGTTATGTTCAGAAGAATATGTTTTAAACATCTTCAATTTGTGGATCTTGATGACAGCAAAAAAAGAGGAAACTGATGATTTAGTTTAGTTTTTAAATGTTAAAGAAGTAGACGAGAGTATAAGTGGGCTTAAAATTTAATTTCAAGGTGTTTTCGCAAACAAAAAACAACTTTGTTAAAAGATTATAAAACGACATTAAAAGCCACGTTGAGCTTTGATGCTCGAATTTTAAAGTTACATTTTGATATAATTTGAAGAAAATATTAGAAATTTTCGATAGAGAGAGAGAGAGAGCGGCAAATTATGTTTTGGAATTTTAAAGATGCGTTTTCTTATAAATTTTTTTGGTTGTGGTAGGGAGAAAATCATAAAATAAGATATTTAACATTTTAATTTATATGTTAAAGTCTTCAGAATGGTTTTGTTTAATCTGTGTGATCACTTTTAAATTTTTTCATTCACGTCTGCTTTTGCCAATAATGAGCCTTATCTTAAGAGCGCAGTATAGCAATGGAATTTTTTTTGATTTTTTTGTTTGTTTATTTTTAAAAACATAATACCCTTAATGAATAAAATGGTTCTTTTTGCACAGAACAACTAACTATTTTTCGGTTTAAAAATCCGATCATCTGTTACCTTAAATTCAATTATTGACCGAGGGAAGCTTAAATACTTCCATTTTCGGTTTCAATTCCATGGATATTGTATGTTGGTTTTAAATTTAAAAAAACTTTTATAATAATGGCTAAGTTTTTGCGTGAAATGTATTTCATAGAATGTTTTGGATCCTAAAATAAATATTTTTTTTCTGGATTAAAATAGGGGGGGGGATGAAAAGATTTTCAATGTTTTTGCTTATTATCAATGCTGCAATCATAATAGTTAAATGTGAATTGCACTTATTTTTCTGACACACTGAACAAGAAGTTTGTGTCTATTTTTATTTTTCATTCATTCAATTGATATATTGAATTTTCAAATTTTTTCTCTGTGAAAATACATTTCCTCCAGTGCCTTGTATTTTTCTGGCAGTTGACACAACATAGCAATGAGCTCAATTCGAGCTTTTCATGTATTAAGGATTTCTGTAATATTGAAATCTCTTTCTACATTGTTTTTCTCATCAAGCAATGAAAGCTTACGATATGTATATGTAATAACTTAAATTGATATTTGCTCCTAATTCGAAACTCTTATATTATTAACATCTAATGAATAAATCCTAAGACCCTATTTCGAAACGCATCTCAATTTATCCTTTTCTAAAACATTAAAAAATTATGTTGGTATATTTATTACTGATTCTTTAGACCTTGAATTTTCGATAGATTTACTGGCGATTCCAAAAAATAAAAGATCATTAATTGTTTCATGCGCCTTACTAACCGGGATTTAATATTCCTCAAATAATGATGTTATTTCTATAAATAACTAATAATTCATTTCGCCTAAACACGTGACTGTATTTTTTTATAATGCGTTTTCCACTGTTCTCTCCTGTATATAAAAACTTAATATTTGAATAATTCCCTCTCTTGCATTTTGGCACTTGTACGAGGAGCATGCCCAAATAAATGTGATCATGATAAAGCGTGTTTAATTTTTCCGGTCACGATTACTTCATATATATATAAATATTGTATCGTAATAATGTTTATAATATTGGTCTGGTTAATATTGTTTTCCTGCTTTATTTTGAATTTTCAAATATTATTAAATGTGTAATATGTTTTATGTTATGACACGTATTTACGGGAAATTTGTTATATTAATCGATGTTTGACATTTTTGTAGAAACTATCAAGACTTTTGGCTATCGGAGGAATTGCCATCATAAGATCTATGAAAACGAACTTAGTAGTAAATACTTTTGTTTTTTCGCTAAACCATTCAATGATCGGTTTTATCTCCTTTCGAATTATTGTTTGCATTCTCTGTGAAAAAGTAATTATAAAATGAAATCTTGCCATTGGAACAAGTTATCAGATATGATGAGAATTATAATTAAAAATAAAAATCCACGAATTTCTCGGAAACCACTTACAAAATTTTAAATAAATAAATATGAAAGCTTAACATTAAATTTTTGTTAGTTAACATAAAAAAATTATATTCCTTAAACTAAACATTACCCAAACATTAAATACAAGAAAGCTGTAATCAAATTGCATTCTAACATTACATACTTCTTGAATCATGCTGGAACCACCTATACATGCCTAATAAATGCCCCTTCTAACAAGCAGTCCACGGTGCCTTTAGAGTGTAGGCAATAACTGTTTCCAGAGGAAAAAGATATTTCTATGAAACTTTACGCCAATTATATGTGGAACTAGCTTTTACCCGCGGCTCTGCTCGCGTTGAAGTTTTTAAATAACTGTCAAAGTCGTAATCATTATCATTAAAAAGTAAGTAATATAATATGGTAATTTTTTTTATTGCTTGACTGGAACCAATAAAATTTAAAAATTCTAAAATTGAGCTTAGATTTAAAAAAAACTGAAAATGTGTAATTTATTATAATAATTAACAACAAAAATTAAATAACTTAAGCTATTAATATTTTTAAAAATCGAAAGTACCTACGTTTAATATATAATTTCTCTTTAAAAGAGCTCAAAACAGAACTGTGTACCATATTATATGTCCTTCCGTCAGTTGCAAATATGTGAAGATTTGAGCATTGGACACACCGATCAGGCTACATATAGTTGGCCATGGGAAAAACATTGCTTTTCCAAATGCACCCCTGCTACCTGAAATGTTAGCTTTGTTAATAGCAACATTAAAACTGGGGATATTGAAATCGTTTGAGTTGAAACGGTAGGTCAGTGGAGATACTTGGAATTCGAGGTATGATAACACTATCCCTTTTCATGACATATGTTAAAATATTGGCACCAAGTATATTCTGCACCAGTTTTATGACCCTAAGCCTCGTTCCTTTACATAGTCGAAGAGCATCGAGATTTTGCATATCTGGTACATTTAGTTTTAATTGAAGTTTATGTGAGGGTACACCCGAAAGTTCAAGTGAATTTAAGAACTCCGTGGGATATGAAGTACTTTGTTCTTTATCCATGACTGCATTCATTGATAAGTATTTCTTCATGTCCCCCCTCCCCCGCACGTCATTTAAATTTTCAATGTTGATTTTATGGACAATGTCATTGTTAGGCGCCAATATTGATCTTGCGCGCAACCATTGACCCCAATTTAAATTTCGTTGCAAGCCCGGGTAAATTTGAGCAATAAAATTTGTATCATTTTCTTCTAAATTACAAAATTCTTTGAAAGTAAAATATAACCTCCAACATTTGCGTCCAAACATCCATAACCGATTTTCAATTGCGTCTCTGCATAATGTTCCAAATCTACGTCATTATGAAAATGCACTCTCATATTCGTTTTCAGACTTAATTTTTCAAATTTTGCCTATAAGCTTGATGATTTAATAGAGACTGATTTCATCTGCGACAGGATTACAGGGGGAGTATTTGAAAATTCACCAGCCAATATATAATAAAGTACCATTCCTCCTATAATATCTGTACTATCTCGTAAATCCTGAAGAGTCCGATTAAACGCTTCTATAGCTTTCTTGTGAGACATTGTACTTTCATCCCACACTAAAAGCTTGCATTATGGAAGCATCCTGCTTGAGAGCTATTTTTTCTGAAATTTCAGATGAGTGAATCTTCAAATGCAAGATTAAGCGAGTAAAGTCGCGGCTATACCCGAAGAAACCATAGAAACTGCTATGTTCTGGGTTTTTCTGATTGTCATTAATATTAAGTTAAGCAAAAACGTTTTTCCGGTTCATCTAGGGGCGTCTAGAAAAAAGAGTGCACCACTGCCGGATTCTATTTTGCGTAACACTTGTTGGAAACCGTGACTTTGTTCTGGAGTTAATTGAGGTATAAATTCTGTTACTTGATGTTGCAATGCTATAAAATCGTAGTTTAATTCTCAAGCAATTCCGTTATCGAAGCCATTTCCGTCGACACGTCTAGGAATAATCATTCCAAAATCATGTAGCTTCTTCCCAACCATTTTGAAAACCTTTATTGCGTTTCGTTGTAGATGTATTGATTGAAAGGCATATTTACTTGTATTTGCTGCAAAATATCTTCCGCCATGTAGTCTTTGTACTTTTTCCAAAAGGTTTGAGGATTAGAAAGACCGAAGATGAAATAAGTATTGCGTAAAGCTCCCTAATTTTATTCGGCGAGTGACATTGTATGGCTTCCTCCATAGTATTATCTAGTATATCTTCAAAGTAATCCTTCCACGTAAAATATCAAAGTTCAGTATAAGTGAAAAATTTTGTGCAAACTATGAATATTGTATAATTAGATTTTTAAAAAATTCAGAGTGATAAACATTCGAAAAGTCAAAACATTTTATGAAACTGTCAATTAATATTACCAAAAAATTTTCAATATCACGCGCGCAATTCGCTAAAACTTTATTTCGTTTCCCTCTGTAAAATGTGGTAGAAAATTTGCATTAAAATATCTGGGATTGTCAGAATAGAGAACTTCTTAGCCAACTTGGCGATATTTTTCAAAGTTTGAGTTTGACATTTAACATACGTAACGTAATAAACGTTATACGTTTAATAAAAAACCATTTAAAAAATTGCTTTTTGTAAAGATGCTAAATTACAATGTTTCAATTCACTGTGTTATAAATGTGAGAAATTTCCATTATTAAAATTTCCATTATTGACCAAATGCATAATTTTGCGCCAACTTGGTGGGGAGTAAGCAAAGTCTCACGGTTTTACCCACATAGTTTCCGTTCCCGTAGGAATATGGAGATAAAATGTACCTTATGTTACTCGCTGATAATGTAGCTTTCCATTAGTGAAAGAATTTTTAAAATCGCACCAGCCGTTTCCGAGATTAGCCAGAACAAACAGACAGACAAAAATTTTAAAAATTTATTTTTTGATATAAGTACCGTAAATACCTTTAAATGCATTTAGTAACAAACTGCTAATTTGAAATTACAAACAGACACTTCAATTTTATTTATATAGATTGGGATTATAATAACTATTGTTTAAATGTGACTAAAAAACGTAAATAAAAAAAAGAAAGGATTAAAACTAACCGTAAAACTTATCAATTTTTTATTTCTTGCATTGCTTTTTGCTTATGAAGCCTTGATTTATTATTTTTAAAAGTGCCTCCGAAACAGCCGATGCTCTACTTAACTGAACAGTGAGATAACTATCATAAAAAAAAATTATGGCACGTGTCAGCGTATTATCATGTGCGCGTAACACTATTATGTATCATGAAGAGCATCGGTCGCCAGTAACCAAAACAACGACTTCATTAGCTCAGCTTGGCGTTCAATTTGGCGTTCAGTTTCACGTTCATCCGTATAGTTTCCGTTCCCGTAAAAATACGGGAATAAAATATAGCCTATGTTACTCCCCGTTAATGTAGCTTTCCAATTAGTGAAAGAATTTTTAAAATCGCACCAGCCGTTTCCGAGATTAGCCGGGACAAACAGACAGACAAAAATTTTAAAAATTTATTTTTTGATATAAGTACCGTAAATACCTTTTAAATGCATTTAGTAACAAACTGCTAATTTGAAATTACAAACAGACACTTCAATTTTATTTATTTATATAGATAAGCTTCGCAAACTGCTTATACTACAGTGTCGGAAATGCATCCTATAGAAAATTCCGGATGAGACAAGGCATTGAAGGTATATTTCCAACACTTTGAACATTACTTGCATTCATGTATTTATTTTGACATCCTGCATATTTTCTTTCATCATTTTGTTCAAAAAAATTTTAAGAGATTTTGTACAAAAATCCCATGGAATACCTTTCTCGTGAACTGTTTTCTAATGCTTTGCTTTTTATAAACTTTACGCAACTGCTTGGGACAAGAGATAAAAATTCTAATTAAAAACAGATTATTTCTTTAATGAGAACTCGTAAAATTCTATGTTCCCATTGTTTTCGCATGACAGAAAAAAAATGGCGAGAAATTGGCAGGCCCGAACAAATAGAATTGGATTATCTTTTTTCCCCTTGCTTTTGGTAGAGTAGGTATTTGCGGAACGCATGTTGCCAACATATAAATGAATAATCTCTGATATAAAGGAACTATAAATAAAGATTCATTTATTTATTCTCTGGCGTCCTTAGTCAGAGGGTATAATTAATTGTTCGTCATTTGGAGTAACCTCAAAATATCTCACCATCTTTTCTTTTCTTTTTGCTTGTACCGTTCCCTGTGTTGAGCCGACACTTATTATATGATGACGTCATTTTTTACAACAATAGTGCAAATACTTTTAAGTAAAAACGCGATTTCCAGAGCTTTTTCTTAAAATTTTTTAAAATCTTTTAGTCCTTTTCGGTGATTCAAAAATATTCCTGATCACCCCCCCCCCATCTTAAAAAGAATTTTTTTTTTTTTGCTGCGTATTTGCATGCAATCTGAGTAGTCTTCCCTGCCAGAAGTGTGGGGTAGTAGTAAAGCTTCTTTTAAAAGCAGTTTTGAAAATTCATGTCGAAATGTATGGAGAAGCAAATATGTTGGGTTCTTGTTTACTAATTTGACTTCCAACTTGATCGATAAATAATGCACTTATATCAGGAGCGGGCAGTTGGTTTGTTTCGAGGGACCTATTGCAGAAGCTGGGGGGCCGCCCTTTTGTAAAGTAATTGCCTAAATTAATTAACTTTGCATTTCAGGGAAAATGTATGTTATACCCTAAAAATCAATCGATTGAAGTAAAAGAGTGGGTTTTAATTAATTTATTCATAGTGCTAATTTTATATAATCTAGAGCTGCACAAGCGCATCTATTTTTAGAATCAGATAAAACAAATGTACCCCATCACACTTTTAAACAATTTTTTTTTAAAATAAGAAGGGGAGATAGCTTGTTTAAATTCTCATCCCGATCTGCCAGTTAATATCAACCAACTTGAATTTATATTTATTCTTGTTGAATTTTATACAAGAAAAACTTGGCTCAATATGTCGGCTCAATTATCGGGAACATTTTCTTTATATTTAATTTTCTGACTCTTCGTTGGTCGCACGTGGCACTCTGCCCTCTATTTGTCTACCCCTGATTTTATATGATGGTTTTCTAGCATTAATTACCCCCCCCCCCAAGTACATTTATCAACTGTTTTTTTAACAGAAAGTGCTTTATCTCTTATTAACTTATTTGATGTTGAATGCATTATTTACCTTTTTTTCAACTATCTCTGTGTCAAAATATATAAAATGTCATCATTGCTTTAATTAAAAAGTGTAATAGGTGATAATAGTCCAAATACTAAAACTTAAATGTAAAATTTTTGGATGAAATTTACATACAGTATCAAATTATCCTTACTCTCATAGCAGTAACTATAATTTATTGATTTAAAAATATGTACACACGGTTATTTAGCAAAGTAATTTATTTTGTGCAAAAAAAAGTTAAAGACTGGAAATTCCTATGAAAACTACTTGACTTATTGCTATAAAAATTTTATTTAACAATTAAGCATTGATGGAAATTTTGGCATTATTACTATATAGATGAAAGAGAAATTTAAATCAAATAAAAAAGCTTTAAAAGTAAAATTTTAAATTATTGCTAGCTGAAAAATGAGTCTTTGAAATTAATTTTAATTCTATTTATTCCTAAGGCAAACATTACTTTCCGAAAACGCCTCATTCAAATTCAACGTGTTTGTGTTCTAAATGCTCAAATGAATTCATGCTCAGCGCAAAGCACAAAATGAGTTTAAGCAGACAGAGTGCGCTTAAGCATATTTACCTTTCCACAGGCGCGGCTCTGACGTACAATTCATTAAGAATTCCGAAATTTAAGAAGATTGCCAGACTCTTCCTGAAAATCACCGTCAACCTTCTCGATTAAAAGAGATGATAAACATTAGATTTGGAATTAAGTTGTTGCTCTCGATAGTTATGATTTTCAATTATAAATAGGAGGGGACTTGATGGAAAAATACTTCGACTTTTAATTACTCCTACCGCTCAAATATCTGTGATCGAATGAGCCGAGGAATTTCCGAAACTGATTTAAGAGATAAAACAACTGATTCCGTTTTTAAGTATTCGTAATTAGCGTGATTTAAAAAGGATGAGGCAGTAGTTAATTCATCGGTTATGTTATAACATTTCGGCTCTGGCAACTTGGTTCACGTGATTAAATCCTTAAGGCTATGTTTTGCTTTCTAGACACAAGCTTCAGTTTTTAATGAAATTAATGTAACCTCACTGCTTTTAAGAGATGAAGTTCACAAGGAAAAATTCGGTCACCAAATAAAAGTTATTATTCTTTTCTTATAATAAAGAAATAACTTTAAGGATTTCTTGAAGCCTTTCTCGTGTTAGCTTGACAATAATACTTATATAATCTAATACAATCACACACACATAAATATCAGTTCTATTGATGAGAGATGATCTAATTAATTCTAAAACTGTAAGAAGGTGCAATATTTCTGCCACATAAGTATTTCCAAAAATGTATAAATACAGGATGTTTACAAATTAGATGGGTGAAAAGAATGATTTACTGCATGCAGTTTACAGGGGAAAAAATTAAAACACACATTTTTGTAAGATGGAATATTTATTTAAGTTTACCATTGTTATGCAATTGTTCCAAGTAGTTTCCTTTCGTTACTTTGCTAATGTCCCATCGGTAAATCAGTTCTTGCCAAATATTTGGTAGCCTGTTTCCTTCCATCCACTTAATTAGAGTGCGAATTCTTGATTTCAATTCAGAAATGGGCGTTGAAAAGGGGATTATACACCTGATCCTTTACAAGACCACTGAAATCCAGCTGCGAAAGCCTTGAGGATTTATTGAATAACACCTCCACTGCCAATTCAAAAATGATATCTCCAATAAAATCCAATAATCTATCTCCCGCCCTTCTTCTCTCTTTATTTATTTTTAACTGCTGCTATCTTCTTTTATGCTTCTTTAAAAAAAAGGGGGGGGGGATCTCGAAAAAAAGTAATCCTCCTTCCGATGAATCATTTCCTTTTTCTGGAAACTGAAGAACCAAATGGCGGGAAAATATCAACAAGAAGTGGTGTGTCATCAACTCAAAATTTGATTCCATAGAAACTTTTTTTAATGTAATTATTTATGATTCCTGTTGTTTTTTTTAGTGTTTTTTTGTCTTTATGGTGCATTTGTTTTGTATAATTTTATTATTTCTTTTGTATTTGTAAAAAAGTTGGAATTGTTTGAAGTGTAAACTGATTTTTTTTACAATAAAAACTCGACGTGAGGGTGGTTGTTTCCTGAGGGATCGGTTGTAGCTCTAAACCCTCTTCGGGTGAGCTCGATTCCTCTGGGCATTCATCATCATCATCCACTGCCAATTCAAACTGCTAAGGAGTTGTGGTAATTACGCCATCCTGTTGTAACCGCCTGGTGTTTTTTCTTTGAAGATTGGCATTAAGAAAGTCTGTTCAGGTAGTCTTAAATAAAATGTTGTCATCCTTGCACAACAACAACAGAATGATTTTCAGGAAGCCAAAGACAACACCGTTGTACGTCTTCATTTTCGTAATTGCCGAGCAATGAATTATTATCCCGCGCTAAAAGATAGATACATCTAATGCCATCCATGAGGATGTATTACTACTACTCTCACTTAAAACAAATTCATTTCAGTCAATAGTTTGGAAGTTAACAGAATTGCTCAACTAACCCTGTAGATACTATGAAATCATCTGATTTGTAGACGATATTTTTATAAATACATTAGAGCTATTGCATTAAATCTTAAAATAGCAATTGATTTTTACAAAAAATAATCTAAAATTAAAACATTTTGAAATTGGCTACACACAGATTAATTATGTAAAATAATTTAAAGAAAATGAATACTATGTTTTCTTGGAGACAATAGATTAAGGATATTACAATTTTATAGTTACTGGATTATCAAAGATTTACTTTTCTATTCCTCGTGGAAATTCAAACTGGTTACAATAAAGATCTATAAAACGTGTGTATAAGTGAAGGTACTGCTTAAAAAAGAAAGAAAAATTTTGAAAATTATAAGGCTTTTATTTTTAAACCGGAATTGGGCTTGTTTTTGTCCTGATGTTGTGTTCTTTGAAAAGGTTTTAGGATGAATTTGTAACATGGGAATTGTGTGCTTGGTTATTAAAACTTGCTTATCGAATCGGCCTACCTGTTCTAATAATACTTATTAATCTATTACAGAGCTTATTTTCATCAACTATGAGTTTATGTATGGAGAAAAATTTCTGGGATCGTCTTTTGAAAACTTTTATTATTTTTTTAAATAAAATTTCTGATTAGAAACGCGAATAAATTGGTTTCTAAACTCTACGACGCAAAATTCTAAATAAAGAATAAGTTAAGCATAGTTTGTGCTCAATTTTCAAGAGGTAGTTTAACTTGTCTTATGCGTAGATTTCTCAAGAAAGGTTATTTTATATTCATAAGCATTTTATTTGGATAATATAGAATGTATTTTTATTCCTTATGCCTCTCAATGCTCTTACTTCAGCGTATGTTCAAATACCAGGGAAAAGCACAGGTGCTGCTCACGTCACTTGACCGTGGCTCGAAATGCCGGGGTCTATTACCAATGGCTCTTGTGTAGATGTGACGCTAGTGAACAATGAATACATCAGCCAGTCTGCAATTCTGTCTCTTAAAATGCCCGATGTACAAGATAACACTCTAGCATGATAGCTACACAACATAGCGACGAATCATAAGTTTTCCTATTAAAGATGTCATGCATTCTAATAGTAGTCTCCTGTTACGACGAGTTGTAATATCTTTTGAAATCCTATCAAACACTCAGCATAGTCGCGTATCTTAACAGAAATCTGGGGATTCTTTTATTGTGTAAGCTATCCAGGAGACACGTAACATTTCGCCAATAGCCTTATAGTGAATAAGCACGTAAAATTTTTGAAAACACTGCATAAATCAATAAGCTAAAAATACGATTTGTATAGTAAAAAGACATTCCACACTTGATTCAGTCTAGAAAGATTATTATTGAATTCGAAAAACACCGTGTAAAAAGTGATGAATCAATAGCGGAAATATTTATACCATGTGTATTTACATTTATAGAAATTGAACATTTATACCTTTATCATTAAACTCGCTCAATGAATAACTTGCACAAAATTAGGAAAGATGTCGTTGTGTTCTAAGTGTTGATAAGAAGCGTATTTGGCGAGATGAATAAATACCGTTCAATTGCTTGAATTCAACGAGGTCTGTAAATGACCTTTTGAGATCTTTCCGAAGCAATGTTTTTTTTTATATAAGATCTACGTATTTCTGCTTTTGTTCATTATTTTTCCATATTCTCTTAATACCGATCTCAGCACGCTTTTAGGTATTGTTTTGGGGAGCTTTTGAATAAAACAAGCATAAATTTCACTAAATTATTGATTTAAAATTTAAATTCAGTGAATGGATATATGTCGTCACTGAACATCCCTAAATTGTGAATCAGCCGTGTAAACAGTAAACAAAGCTAGATCTTGAACAGAGCTATTTCGGTGATGTCATGTCCATGACGAGAAAAAAATCACAGTACCATGGACCCAGATGACTAATCTGGCTATATGTTCAATATAATCTTCATAGAGGTTTGTTGACGAAACCAGGACACCTTATTTCTAGTTGAGTAGTAAGAATAGCTGAACAGTCAAAAATATGAAGTGTTTGTCCTTTTTCTATTTCTCTGTATTCCTCTAAGAGTTATTCTACCATCCATATCAATCTTAATTCATCTGTTAACACCTGTTTTAAGCCTATAAGTACTTTTTGTTGCAAGGCTGTCCCCACTTGTATAACAGAGTTGATGCTTTACGTGAGTTTTCTTTCTGAATTTGAAATTCGTAGCAGCGTTTGTGTTATAAGATAACATTTTTTGTAAGGAAATTGTCATTCTTGAGATTCTTAGCTTCATTTTCCAGTTTATCCGAATTTTCAATGCCTGTAATATCAATATGTGCAAGCAACCATTGGAGAAAGCAGAATTTATTTAATTATTGTAATCTAAACAGGCGAGTTATTTCGATATCAGGTTTAAATCTATGTTAAATTTTTTTCAACGAAAATTTGGAGGTATGCGAAGGGGGAGGGGAACGCAAAAGCTGATAAAAATATTTATATGTAAATTAAAGTTTTAATCACATTTTTTCTAGTATTTGTGCCACATTCATTAACTCGAGGGCAGTGGACTAAAGGAAGAATTTTGGTACCGGATAAAATAAAATCTGTCGTCAGCGATCGCCCTGTTGTAGCTTCAACGTACGAGCTTAAGAAACAATCAAGTAACTAATATTTGTAAATCGTTATACCTAGAGTGATTAAAGTTCCTTATTGTTTTTATGTTCCGCCAATCTTGGTTTTGTTTTTTAGAATTCTTCAGTAAAATATTTTTTTCTTTTCCCTGTGAAGTACGCATTAATACAAACGTGTTTATTGTGAAAGGTTTGTTATGAAAACGACAATCGAGCTTCTTACAAAGATGGGTGGTTCACAATTTTCGCGGCTTCCAACCACTGCGCATCTATGAAGTTGAAAATCAAAAGACGATCCCGAACTTTCCTTCAACTCGCGGTCGTCTCTTTTTCGGCGCCGATCGATGATTCGCGTCTCCCAAGTCCGGAAAGGAGTGGAAGGGGGTGTCGGCACGCGTGGGCGTAGAATGCGTGGGGCCACCTGCCGGATCACCCCTCTTTCCATTATTTTCTGCCCTCCCGATCCTGAGAAGTGATCCTCTGCGGTTAACATTCTGCATCTATCGGGAAAGTGTGTTATTTTTTTGTAAAAAGGATTTTTTTTCCTTCTCAAAGAAACAGGTGTTTGCTACTGGAGAAAATTCTCTGAGATTAGTTTCAACACTGAAATATTCTTTCCTTTATTGCTTTGAAGTGAATTTTTTTTTAACTTCCCTTTAGGTTGCAATTGACTTTAAAGTTGTTCAATTAACAACCGGAGAAACGTATATTTTTTACAATCATCGTCAGTGTCGTTTGATTTATTTTCTTCCCCACTTTTTCACAATCTTTATAAACGGGTCCATTCCCCTTTTTAAAATTCCTGACCTTTGATAGGCGTTTGAAAGGGTCGTTTCACTACCCCACTCGATTCACTTCGGTGTCATGGAGTCACGCCAAGAGAACGATCTCATGACGTCAGATCGAGTCGAAACACGTTAACTTAGTCGCTGCTCAAAGTTTTCACGTTGACGTGGAACGAAGTGTGGAGAATGGGTGGAAGGTGTGCCAGTTGAAATGACCGAGCTTATTACTTGACTGAGATTCCAAATGACATATCCATCCCCAGTAACCACATAAGGAAAAATGAGTTACAGAAACGGTTAATTTGTTTCGTCAAGCATTTATAAACTTAAAACGCGTTTTTCTAAGATTTCTTTTATAGTTAAGTGTTTTCAATCTGGTGACTTTTTTTTTTCTGTCTTAGATACAGTCTTGAAACATTTTATAAAGTTTTTCATATACAAGCACTTTACTAATCAACAATATTGAGTTCTAGTTATTTCTTTAAACAGTAACAAAAATAATACTTTCCGTGTACTCGGATTCAGTTGCAAGAAAACCCATTAAAATAAAATCAACAGCCAGAGAAAACTTTGGTTTTAAATTCTTTTCCCAATAATCAAAGAAATACGAATCCCCTGCAATGATTAAAAAAATATTAAAGAAATTATCTTATAAAAAGGTGTTGAAAATTTTAATTTCCTTAAAATATTAATATAATGGATTATTAATTAAAATATTAATATATTTTACCTTTTTTAACCGTTTGGATAAATACTACTCGCACGCGCGTGTTTAAAATCTCATGGATCTGTACCTCATGTTGGCGCGAATGTGCAAAACGAAACACCAACTTAGGTGACGGGGGTGCTTCACATTCCCAAGGCGTGTAGCTAGTGTGGAACAGTGAAACAAACAAGACACTGTTAAATATGAGCTACATTGAACGAAATGTGTAATCTGTGCCGAAGGAGATTCAACAAAATGTGATGATTGAAAAAAACTGTATTAACATCAAGTCTCATCAACTACAATTTTTAAAAAATGCATTTGAACTTGAAAGGGATATATGGAAATAATTTTATTAACGATTGAAAATTTGAACAAGATATATATATATATACTAGCTGTTACCCACCCGCTTCGCTGGGTATTTCATGACGATTTATAAATTTTTGCTCGTTATATATATGAATAAATAATTGATATTTAAGTCCTGGCATTAAGAATTCGATTGTATTGAAAAATATACGCCTCTTACGCCCCCTCAACGCAACTTAAGGGTCTATTTTAACGAAACGCATTTTGTGGCGTATCTCTATTCTATAAGAGGAATCTGCTTACCAAATTTCAAGACTGCAACTAATAGTTTAAAAATCGATATAATTATTTATATCTCCCCTTTTAACCCCCGGCAACACCCCTTGTGGGTCATTTTCCCCTAAAACCATTTTGTAGTGGATATTTACTCCCATGAAAGAAACATGTCTACCAATTTTCAAGCAGGTTGGTCAAGTAGTTTAAAAACGAAAATATTTATATATTACGCTCTTAACTCCCCCCCCCGCCCCGCAACGCCACTTCAGGGTTATTTCCCCCCAAACCTTCTTGTATCTGATCTCTACTCTATGAAAGAAATCTATTTATCAAATTTAAAGACTGTGCGTCTAATAGTTTAAAAATGCAAATAATTATCTATAACGCCCCTTACGCCCCCTCAACACCACTTGGGGGTCGATTTTCACGAAACGCATTTTGTGGCGTATCTCTATTCTATAAGAGGAATCTGCTTACCAAATTTCAAGACTGTGCATCTAATAGTTTAAAAATCGGAATAATTATTTATATCTCCCCTTAACACCCCTTGAGGGGTCATTATTACCAAATCCCATTTTGTAGTGGATATTTAATCCATGAAAGAAACATGTCTATACCAATTTTCAAGCAGGTTGGTCAAGTAGCTTAAAAACGAAAATATTTATCTATTACGCCCCTTAACCCCCCCCCCCACGCAACGCCACTTGGAGGTTACTTTCCCAAAAACCATCTTGTATCTGATCTCTACTCTATGAAAGGAATCTATTTAGCAAATTTAAAGACTGTGCGTCTAATAGTTTAAAAATGAAAATAATTATCTATAACACCCCCTAAGCCCCCGCGATGTCACTTGGGGGTCGATTTTCACCAAACTCATTTTGTAGCAGATCTCTACTCTATGAAAGGAATCTGGTTACCCAATTTCAAGATTATACGTTGAATAGTTTAAAAATGGAAACAATTACTTATAACACCCCTCAACCCCCCGTAACACCCCTTGCGATTCGAATTTCGCAAAATCCGTTCTTAGCTGATCTCTACTCCATGAAAGGAACATGTCTACCAAATTTCATATCTGTAGGTTGAATAGTTCCGGAGATATCGTGATTAGTCAGTCAGTCAGTGAGTCGCTTTTCTCCTTTATATATATAGATACTAGCTGTTACCCGCCCGCTTCGCTGGGTATTTCATGATGTTTTATAAATTTTTACTGCTTATATATATGTATAAATTATTGATATCTAAGTCCTAGCATTAAGAATTCGATTGAATTGAAAAATATACTTATACCTGTAACTGTCACTTGTTGATAAAAAAAAAGGGCAGAACTCATCTAATTTGTATTTTCTAAAAATCTCTAAAATTGAAGCATAGAATGATGTTTGCTCTTTCGTAACTCAAAAACCAAGTGGATTCCCGCAAAACCAATTTTCGGTGGATCTCTACTCCGTAAATTGAACATGCAAGCCAAATTTCAAGTCTAAATCTAACAGAAAAAAGCAAAAGTTTTACTTTAAATATCCCCGTAATCCCGTTGAGAGCCGTTTTCCAAAATTACTGCTCTTAGCGGATTTCAATTCAACAAAAGAAAAATGCAAACCAAATTTCATTATTATTGTCCTTGTAGCTCGAAAAAAGTAATTTTTTTTTGTCAATACGTCCCAGTAACCCCCTGCAACCCCCCAGAACTTGATTTGCTTAAAATTTATTCTTAGTGGATCCCTATTCAACAAAAGAAACATGCTTAACAAATTTCAAGTATATGGGTCTAACAATTAAAAACAGGAATTTTTTTCTGTAACTACTCTTGACCCCTCGCAAACATCTTTGGGGGTCAATTTTCATTTTACTCTTTGTTAGAGGAACTCTATTTCTTGAAAGGAACATACCTACCAATTTTCAAGCAGGATGATCAAGTAGTTTAAAAATGGAAATATTTATCGATTACGCCTCATAATCTCCCGAAATTAAACTTGGTAGTTGAAATTCGCAAAACCCATTTTGTAGCGGTTCTCTACTTTACGAAAGGAATCTGCTTATCAAATTTCAAGACTGTACGTCTAACAGTTTAAAAATGGGGATAATTGTCTATAACGCCACTTGAGCCCCCGCAACGCCACTTCTGGGTCTGTTTTCACAAAACCCATTTTGTAGGGGAATTGCACTCTATGAAAGGAATCTGCTTAGCAAAATTTGAAGACTGTGTGTCCAATTAATTAAAAATGCAAAAAAAAAATTATCAATAACGCCCCTTGAACCCCCGCACCACCACCTAGGGGTCGATTTTCACAAAACACATTTTGCAGTGTATTTCTATCCTATGAGAGGAATCTGCTCACCAAATTTCAAGACTGTGAGTCTAATAGTTTAAAAAAAGAAATAATTATTTATATCTGCCCTTAACCCCCCGCAGCACCCCTTGGGGGTCAATTTTCTCCAAACCCGTTTTGTAGCGGATATTTACTCCATGAAAAAAACATTCATACCAATTTTCAAGCAGGTAGGTCAAATAGTTTAAAAACGAAAATATTTATCTCTTACGCCACTTATTCCCCTGCAACGCCACTTAGAGGTCTGTTTTCACAAAACCTTCTTACAGCTGATCTCTACTCTATGAAAGAAATCTCTTTATCAAATATAAAGACTGTGCGTCTAATAGTTTAAAAATGGAAATAATTATCTATAACGCCCCTTAAGTCCCCTCAACGCCACTTGGGGGCAATTTTCACGAAACCGATTTTTAGCGTATCTCTACCCTATGAGAGGAATCTGCTTACTAAGTTTCAAGACTGTACGTCTAATAACTTAAAAATAGGAATTTATAACGCCCCTTAAACCTCCCGCCCCCGCAACACCCCTTGGTGTCAATTTTCCCAAAACCCATTTTGTAGCGGATATTTACTCCAGGAAAGAAACTTACCTACCAATTTTCAAGCAGGTAGGTGAAGTAGTTTAAAAACGGATATATTTATCTATTACGCCCCTTAATCCCCCGCAACGCCACTTAGAAGTCTGTTTTCACAAAACCCGTTTTGTAACTGATCATTATTCTACGAAAGGAATCTATATATCAAATTTAAAGACAGTGCGTCAAATAGTTTAAAAATGGAAATAATTATCCATAACGCCCCCTAAGCCCCTGCAACGCCACTTGGGGGTCGATTTTCAGCAAACTCATTTTGTAGCGGATCTCTACTCTCTGAAAGGAATCCGCTTACCCAATTTCAAGATTGTACATCAAGTAGTTTAAACATGGAAACAATTAATATTAAAGCCCTTAACGCCCCTTGCGTGTCGAATTTCGGAAAATCCTTTCTTAGCTGATGTCTACTCTATCAAAGGAACATGTCTACCAAATTTCAAGTCTGTAGGTTGAATAGTTCCAGAGATTTCGTGATTAGTCAGTCAGTCAGTCAGTCAGTGAGTGAGTGAGTCGCTTTTCTCCTTTATATATATAGATATATAAATAATTCAAAAATATATACAAATAGTTATAACCTAAGATAACTATAGTCATTGATAGTTTAAAGTCTTAGCCACAAACACACACACTTTGTCTTATTATATATATATAATATATGGAGGAGTGTGAACTGTAATAGTAGGAATTGAAAAAAAGAGTAAATTTCGTACTCCTTTGTAACCACGAAGTTACAATTGTTTGGCGAAATGGCTCTTTTCAAACATCTGCTTTCACCAATAAATGAACTGAATTTTCAAATATATCCTCCAACAGCTATGCATTTCTTTTACAATTCGTAATGGATTAAAGTAAGCTCGTAGAAAAAAAAAATAAGCGATTCTCATTAATCCAGTGATGTATCGCCATAATTTTCATCTAGAATTCAAGATATAAATGGGATATGTGTTGAAATGATACGACAGTGTTCCCATGTTTACCTCGACAACTATTTATTCGTTGTTTAGCTATCTTTTGAACATATTTTTTGGTCAAACGATTTTTCCCCTTGAAGTTTTTTACACAAGACAGCAAACTTGATGAAACTTATACGTTTGAGTTGTTCCACTTTTTATGTTAGGTCCAGACACACTGGACTTCTGTTCTCTTTACAGCTCTTCTCTCTCTCTCCTGTTCAAACTGAAGAGTAATTTAAGGCTACTGCTGATCTAGTGAGAACAATGAACCAGATAAAACTAATCCAGCAATGGTGAAAGTATCATGGTTTGAGTAGAAATATCTCTCAGTTAACCTCTCCTGCATGTATTCCATAAATGACTGGCGATAGCTAATGAGTCAAATGATATGTCTGCCTACACGCTGCTACTTTCGATAATACAATAGAACGTAGTTTATCGGAATCAATTGGGATACGCAATTGTTCGGATAACTGAAAACCCAATGCATGCAGTACATGAAATACTATACGAATATTGAAAATCGTCACTTGCGGGAAACGTGCTTGAAGAAAAAGCAAAATAGGTGCAAAATATTGCAATTTTATTTGTTGCAATTTGTGGAAAATAATCACTTATTTTTCTCTGTACCATTGTACACCTTCATTTTTTTCGCTGCCAGGTCTCTGATTCTCTTGAGAAGCAGTAGTTGAGAAGGACAGCACTCTGATTGTTGTTCGTATCACTCCATAGCTGTCTCTAACGCAGTAAACGCGTCAGAATTTGATGGACCCTTGCTACTTTCGTTGTTGCTGTTGCTCTCGTCTTCTTCCATTTCATCGTCGACAGAGTTGGATTCTTCTTGCACGAAAGTCACAATCTCGTCATAATTTATCATTTGAATACACAGTCTTCAGCATCGCATGCCATCCAGGTTTCTACATCAAGAAAATTCAACAAAAGAGCACGAATACACTCCTCACTTGGAAACAAACTGATCTAATATTCCGCGCAGATTTTTTCCGAATCTAACTAACTAAAATTAGAATTTACGGGTCTACAGCGCGTAGCGCTTTTACCCAGTGTGAGGAGAATAGAAAATCCATGAAGAAAAAATAAAAAATCAAGTAACCCCCGGCGTGGGGGGCAGAGGAACTGGCTCCGAGGTGGCCGCGCAGGGCGGACGAACCGGGGAGAAATCGGGAGGAAGCGCAAGGAAGGAAAACGATCACCTAACAAAAAAAGAGGAGGCAACCAATATGAGCGGGCGGGCAGTGACAGTTCACTAAGAGTCCGTTTCGGCGCATTAGAGCATTTGGTGTTGTAGATGTATAAAATTAGTGTTTTTTGTAGTATCTATGGAGGTTTAAGAGGCAAGGCCCACTTTGTAGTGGCATAAGCATACTTTAATTTAGGATGTGGATACGTAAATAATGTTTGTGCTTTTATTATGGGGTTATCGTGATTTTCAATGGTTCTAAAAACATTCCTGGCTAACTTAGTGATGAAACTAGATATCGGCTCCATGTGTAAATCGTAGTGTATCACGTCGTTTCTAACGTACCAAGGTGCGTTAGTCATGACGCGAAGTATTTTATTTTTTTTTCCGAATCACACAACTTAAATTCCCTAAATATCTCTTACCTTGTGCTTTCCTGTCACTTTTGGCCTCACGCGAAACATCTGTAGAGCATTGCACTGTTCGAAAACGTATCCGAACTTCGGTCCGGATATTTGACACTCGGGATAATAAACGTTCGGATAAACGATGTTCTTCTATAAGCACATTCCGATAACGCGAGCGTACAGACATAGCTATACGAGTTAAGGACTATCTTGAGGATCATATTTTGGAGCAAATAGATTAGCTAGCTCAAACGCCAATCTAATAGAAAATATTTGGGACAATCTTAGTACACATATTGCTGATTTAAATCTTCCTCCGAGATTGTTACATGAACTCGTTCTTTTAAATAAGAACGCTTACATTTATAAAAGGACAACCCATATATTAAAAATTCAAAGCATTGAGTTTATGCCATAGGTCACAACACTTGATCTGCAAACGTTTTATCTGGCAGAGTATGATCTTTATGCGCCGTGATCGCACCAACTCTTCTGGCATGGGCACTCCCATTGGATCGATCCGAAAAGCCACGAACACTCACTCGGTATGGAAACACGAGAGTGCTTTGCCAGAATTTCCAATCAACAAATAAATTAAGCATTCGTTGTGTTTGTGAAGTTTAATTTCCATCTGTATTGCTTTGCATGCGGCTATCTGCGCGTTTGCGAAGGATGGCCGCGGTTCTCACCTAGATTGAGATACGTCCTTTATAGGAAGGTAATTAATGTTCACGTTTATTTTATACAGCCAAGAAAAAACCATTTCTTTTATTGATATCTTTATTGCATCTGCCTTAATGGTCTTTCGAGAATATCTTAACTTAATACTCCACGCCGTGTATGCATCTTTCAATAAAAAATATAAGTTGTTTATTTAAGAGTGTAAAAAAGAAATCCTGCTCTCTCAACTCCTCTCCGCAGATCGCGTGATGGGAGCAATGTAATTGTCTTGGGAAGATGAGCGCCGAAACGCTCCCCGAAACTAGTTTTTTCTGTATAATCCTTTTTCTCCTTATCACCCACTTTTCTGAAATATTTATTATTATTTTTGCTCTAACACACTGTTCAACTCGAAGCTTTTCATATAATTTATTACATCATCTTGTAAATTATGAAAGCTTTTAATGAGGTTTGTTTAATCTTATTGTTTTTATAAAATGTGAATGATCGGTGTGTCGCGGGTTGAGTCCTTGTGCCATTGGAGCTTTCGTGTAGGGTATGCTCCTGCACTTTAAATCTGTCCTCTTTTTAGCATGGTGTGGTGTTTTGGAAAGGAAGGTGCCAGTTCAGGTTTCACCCTCGTCACTTGAACGAGGTGTGTCATCAATAGTCCACGTGAGTGCGACGTTAATAAACTTTCCCTTTCTACATATAAATTTTACGTTTCAAATTCGGGTGAAAATATATAAAGTCACTACGAAATTCTTGAAATTCTAGTAATAATCTTCAGGTAGTCCCCCGGTAGAAAAATCCAAGGGATTGATGTCTAGGGAGCGTAGAGTCAAAACAACTGATGGACAGCGTCCAATCCACCTTCCAGGATATGTAACATGGAATCGAAAATGTGCCGGTCCACCATCGTGCATGAACCATACGTTCTGTTGCGCTGTTGCCGGTGCTTCCTGCAGCAACTCCAGGAGGACGTGCTGTAGGAAAGCAAGGCATCCTCGAGGTATTTCCACAGTTGTTTGACCACTCTCTCGTCTGTACTTCCGAAGGTTACTGTTATACTGATTTTCTATGACTAAACGTGGCTCGAGGGTGATTTGACGTTCCCATGCTTCTTACTATCAACCCTCTGAATTTGTCGGTCGAATCCGGCAACCCCCTGTATATATCAGCTGGATGAACTTAATAATTTACTAATTCAAAGAGTAACAATTTCGGCATTTAAAACTTTTCATATATGACGGATCCTCTCTGTGACCATTGTCAAAAGCTATCTAAAAATTATTCGGCTTATTTAAAAATAATCAGAAATGAAACTAATGCCTTTAAAATGAAAATTAATTACTTGAATAATAATTTTTCAATAAATACGTTTGAGGTAGCTGAAATTAATTGTAATAAACAAATTATACTAACTAAACGAAATACTTTGAATGTACGAAATATTCCGCATATATATTAACAATAAATATGAATTTTCTTTCAAAATAGCCTTTGGATATACGTATTGACTCTCTTGAAATCTTTCTCCCTGACGTTCCATGATGCTATTCTTAAACAGAAAGTACGCTCACAACATGAAACCTTTCTTTACTTCAACTTCAAATCTTATTATTCCCACTTTCATTAGTTTCAGTACCCTTGAGGAAATAGATATTGTGTTTTCAAGAACCCAAGATGAGACAAAACTCCGGGCCTTGACATAATCGATCACTGTATTTAGAAGTACATCCATTCTATGTATCCGAAAATGATAATGCTTTAAACTCTTGTACTAAATTTTACTACTTTCCAAATACCTTTAGAAATGCTAAAAGTAAATTCTTATTACAATCAGGTACAGACACGTCGTCCATTATAAATGATATAGCCTGATTTTTTTCCACTTCTCCTTTGGCAAAGCATTGAGAAGAGTATTTCTTAGACATCAAATGTGGCTTACTCTTAGCAATATTATTCACCCTAATCAGTATGGTTTTAAAAGAAACACTAATTTTATACACGGTGTTCTCAAAATAACTGACGATTTGCAAAATAAATTAAAGAAAAACGGAAGATGATGGAATTGCTTGGTTTGCTACATTCTGCTTTAGTAGACAGGGACATTTTTTCTCACCAAGTTTCAAAATTAGTTACAAAGTTCCTTAACAGGTGGCTGTTCTGCCTGAAAAAAATGTTTAAATGGACATAAGATCCGTCAGATTGGCATTCTATAATTCACTCCAAAGTAAAGTTTCAAAAGTAAATTTCATATCATAAACGGGTGGGCAAACAGTACAGTAAAAGCACTGTTCTGAAAATTTTAATATACTGGGAATGCCGGCCGCCCAATCATAGCAGTTACGGAGGCGAATGTTGCAGTCGTTCAGCAGCTACCTCGAATTCGATGATCGTGTTATTGCCCTTGACAACCATGCGCAAAGCAGCATAGAATATGGTTTCACTATTCCCCAGATATAACGCAATGTGATTTTTTCTTCATTGCTTCATTAAACATTAGATGTATCGTAACAATCTACAAACCACTGAATTTCAACAAAGCATTTCCGATGCATGGTTTCCTTTAGAGCTGAAATGTTTACATCGGCGTCTGCAAATTTTGTCCTCAAACTGCGCAATTTTATTGTAACAAATAGTGATTATAATGAACACGTTGTTTTATAGTTTTTTTCCAGCCAGAAACACCACCTGTTGAAAAACTTTGAAATTAATATTTAAACTTGGTGTGTATAAATTTCTTGGCTACCTAAGCACAACGCAGCAAACCGTACATTTCTATTCCCTTCTGTTTTTCTTTAATCTATTTTTCAGTTTCGTTCGTTATTTTTATAAGGACACAGGTAGACACTATCCAAATTTTAACCACTTCAATTTTCACGCAATATTTCATTGACATGAAGGGCAATTGATACTATATATTGTTCGATATTATTTAGTATTTGGGATCAATGTATAATATTCAACATAATTTTCATTTATCCCTATCTTATTAATTGCAAAACAATAATTATAGCCAAAGCATTTTTATTGAACATTCTATAATTGAATGTTGACCTTGAGATCACTGCTTTCACTTACCCTATGGATCATCTATTAAATTCGGATTCTAAATCTAAATAACGGATGCTTAAACCAAGCTTTTATCTAGCAATAGTTTTATGAGAATTAACCAGAAAAGATCTAAAAAATACTAACTATATCATTAATCAGATTTGTATGGAATTAAATAACCCCCCTCCCCAATCGGAAATTTCAGTTGAAAAAGCATCTACAGTTGTACTCTCAACATCATGGCTGTAGAGCGCGTAATGGTTTCTTTTCCAAGAGAAATCCAATTTTTAAAACCAATAGCAATTCTATAGAATTTGCTAAATTTACACAATATTTAGCTTTAATATAATCGATTATTAGTCCCTGTATTAATTACACTAAAGAAAGAATTTAAAAATCTACTCATTTCAATAGATTTGAGACGTTTTAGGAGGAATTTTAAATGATAAACTTATTGAAGGGGTGGAAGAGTTTTTATACTAACTGTTGCACCAATCTATGGGTTAAAATACTTATATACAGACCACTCATATTAATACCAATCCTTATTTTAGGGAGAATTCTGAACTGCCCGTGGCCTATTCCCTCCCCCCCCCTATTATTTACATAGATTTAAATTACAAACCAACTCAGTAGGCTAAATTCCTGAAGATAAGTGGAAAATGCAATCACTTATTTCTCATCGAACTGACATTAGACTTCTACCAGTTGCTCTACTTATAAAATGAAGATAAATTTATAATTAGTTAATGTTCAAGTATTAAGATTCATCAAAAATATTTTCAGAATTATAACAGTATCAAAAATTAAATGTATTTTTAAATCATGTGTATTTTGCTTACCTGTAAAAAAGGTTTCTGGAAAAACGAGCGAAATTTGCCAGCAGCGAAGCGGATGAACTGATTGATTGGAAACACGTAGTCAGTGTATATATCATGCGATAATGACGTCTTATGAATTCATGAACTGATTAGCTGTAAACACGTCATTGTATTTATATGAAAATGACGTCACATGAATTGAACTAATTGTCTTTTTGAATGTATTTGGGTAGGGATCGGTACAGGTTGGATGCACTTTTCACGAAAATTAATCACCTTACTCAGCCTACTGCTTAGCTCCTTATTTTAAAATTCAAGTATTTAAGTTAATTTGTTTTGTTCTAAAATACCAATTCGCGCGTCAGAATTCAATAGATTTGTTGTTGTTGCTTTCCTTTCTTATCATCAGTACACGGAGTTTTCACTTCTGATTAGACATATAACTAACTAAAGGTGTAAGTCTTGATTATATATAGTCATGTAATGGTATTCTGGTTATTTAATGTATTTTTTGAATCATCTGTATTGCATTTGCATTTTTTCTCAGTAAAAAATTACATATATACATTCTTACGTTTCATACTCATTCAAAAACTTATGTAACCCGCGGGCCACATGCGATCCACCAAAACATTCAGAAAACAAGACAGGAAATGTTCTCTATATTTTAGGTCACAAAATATATACCAGCAAAACTTTTTCTTGCATGAAGATCATCAAGAAGATAGAGGGTGATTCGCCAGACCAGACCGACAAACTTGCAGAGTGTGTAGGCGATACAGAGACGACTCGGGATGATACAGGAATGCAGGATCGCAAAAGCAGTAGTTGCGAGCTGTGCTGCGAAGTATTTGAGAAAAAGAACAAAAACAGCATCACAGAAAAGCGACCCAAAACATTTTATTGAAAGGTTATACACGACAGGCTTTCGAAATTACGACCAAAGTCGTCTGGCAGGCCTGAGACTGTCGCTGCACGGAATTCCTTACATTCTGGAATGCCACGTATTCCCCCAGCAGCTACAGATATTCGAGTGATGAGTTTTTTAACTGAAGGACCGTGTGTCTCGTACAGAAAAAAGAATAAGATAACTCGTTATAGAATATTAGGTGCTTTTTACTAGCACTCAGTTAAATAGTTTAATTCAGGTAGCTAAATTTTATATAAATTCATCAGACTTTCATCATCTACTGGATCTTTATTACATGTGCTTCCTCTAGGCAGTCAGTACAGCGAGTGAGTGGTTCTCCACTAACACCACGTTTTTATACAAAATACAGTTTTGTTCACAGTTAACAATATATATCATTAACACAAATAAAAAGTAAAAATACAAAAACTAAAATATAAATTTGGAAAATAATTTTAAAAATTAACAATGATTAAATTCATCTTAATAAAAAACAAGTTTAATATTTTTATTATTTATTCTAATAGAATTAATTTAGTTTTGCTAGAACCGTGCCAAGCATCATTCAGCAGATTTCTGAAAATAGCTTGACAGGTGCAGTCATCTAGTGGCGAAATAGTGAATTATTTTTATCGTGACAAGATTCACGTATCCTTCCGTTCACACTTGTGAACAGAAGGATATGTGATGATGTGTGATGTGGAACACGCCTGTTCGTGTAAAGATCCTGTTACAACTGCCGAGTGGCATGACGTTATATTCCGCACCTCTATACACTATCAACTTTTCGGCTGTTCCTTGTTTGAATTCGAGTTTATCCTATTACCTCTGGAACCGGATCCTAAATGACGACTTCCAGCACGGTTGGTGTTCACTAAACCTTTCGCTTAGCGCCATCTACCACAAGACTACCGGGAGGAGTCTTCGAGAACGTCGAGAATTCCATGCAGCATCGCTGTCAGACTTGCCAGACGACTTCTGGACGTAATTTCAAACACCTGTTGTAGTATAACCGTTTAATAAAATGTTTTCTGTCCCATTGATGTGTTTCTACAAACGTCTGGTTTTTTTTCTTTTGCCACCATAGCTCGCCGGATCATGGCTAGCGTGTCATGAGTTCGATCCTAGTACCACTAAAGACCCGCCGTGTAGGGGAGCAATGCACGTTAAATCTGTCGAGAGCTCAAACGTCCTCCCGTTGGTGTGGTGTTGTAGTTAGGAGAGGGGTTGCCAGCTCAGGTGTCATCCGCGTCACTTGACCTTGGTTCAAAATTACGAGGTCCATCGCCAAAAGCCCTCGTGTTGCTATTCAGTGCGACGTTAATATTTTCTCAGTCTCAGTACCATAGCTCGCTACTACGGCATTTGTGTGACCCCATGTGACGCCGAGTCATTCTTGAACGTCTGTCGGTCAGGTAGCGAACCATCCTGTAGTTTCAAGTTGGCTGACATTAACTTGTAGGTTGTGATAAGAATTTCGCAACAAGCAATCTCACTCCTGATTTAAAATAAAAATTGCGATAAGGTACATTTCTCTTCATTAAGCTTATTCTAAATTTAAGCAAGTCTGTAGCTATAGATAGGAAATTGGCTCAGTAAATAAATTGATTAAAGCCACCACACTATTTTATTTAACGTGATTTTTATGGTATAATTTATACTTTTTCTGAGATGCAATCATTTTAAAATGGTGCGGCACTCTGGTATTCTCCACTTCTACAATGTGGCCCTTGAGCCGAAATAATTTCTCTCCCCTTCTGTAGATTATATGATACGAAGAAATTATGCATATTATGTGAAACAAAATTTGTTTGAAACTGTCAGTAGACTTCTGTAAACAAAAAAAGGACTATTTTCATCCATAAAAGTTAAGTGCGGGGATGGATATCTGATCCTGAGTGTCTGATTTGTAACTCTGAGCCCTCTGGGTGAACTCCCTTAGAGTGCGAAGTTAATCAAAAATCTAACCCTTAATGTTACATCGATCAAATTCTACTGCAATCGCACTCGAAACAGATCATTCATTATACTCCTCGCGAAAAGTTTTTCTTAAATATAAGGAGAACAGACCTTTTTACTTTTTGTGGTTGATCTATTTTTTATAAAAGAAAAAGCGTGACGAACTTTGTTACTTCCGAGGTATTGATTGTGTGTCGCTTCTAAGCAACAAAAAACAACTTTTTGTCTGTTTCCTAGCTTTAAATAGCCTATTCTTACTAATTTTGGGTTAAGAAAAAAGAATATGTAAATGAAATTTATTTTTTAGTTCTTGTTTTTAAGATACACCACAGCCCATCCATCAATTTATTGGTAATTTTGAAAAACAAAACTTTACTAACACATACAGTACAATAAGTCATGTTTCAACCGTTTTCATATGAAACCATGTTCCTATGAGAAATCAGTAGTATTTTTTGGTTAATTTCCGGTGAACATTTCCCCCTGAATTGCCTCTTGTATATCGAAGCCCCAGGATCCCTTATAACTGTCCAGCAGTAGTTTGCGAGCATTGATTCATCCCGATGACCCTGATATATACGTTCCATTGCTGTGATGTCTTGATGAAACCTTTCACCGTGTTCACATCGCTTACAGTTCCATAGTTTTTAGGGAAAAAATCAAGATGGGTATGTGAAAAATGGATCTTCAGAGACTTATTGCATCCTGGGTCATGAAAATTTTGTAGGAGTTTTCTGACCAACTGTTGTTAGTTCTCATCCTTTTCAATGTCTAAAAATCTTTATACCAAACTTACCTTTGAGACCTAAATATAATTTAATTCATTTACCTTGAGTTGTAAGATGAAAAACAGCGAATATCACTTGAATCGTGTACTATTGCTAGTTCTTTGTTCTACTGATGCTCTAGGTTAGACACAAAAAACACCTGAAAAAAGGTGGCGCGCTTCCACGTATTTCGTTGAAATAAAAATGGATTCTGAGGCAAGAGCTTCCATCTACCTGCTAAAATGAACATCAAAAAGATTATACACTGAAAGTAAAGATGAGTAAAGATGCAGCTATTTATGAATAGCGAGTTCTGATTCTTGAAAACAAGAGCTAATATGAAGTTTTTAGGATGATTTTCGTGTTTAGCAAACCAAAATACTTCATAATAAACTATTTTTGAGCCCAAAACAATTGATGTTGCCTAGTGTTACCATTAATGTAACCTTCTATAGAAATGGACAGGTGTTTTTAACTCGGAGTGTGAGGTCACTTTACCAATACCTAACATTCCCCCTCCTGCCTCACTTCCAATTCCTACTACTAGTTTTTACAGTCTCCCTATTTTTTTATATATATCTTCAAATTTTCAATCGTGAAAAAAATACTTTTTATTCATTCTCTCATATTGAAATACATTTTCTTAAAACATGTGGTGGATGGCCCTTGATGCTTTTTCAAATTTTCATTCACTAATTTTGTTTAATTAATGAATAAATAGTATCAAACAAAAATAATAGTCCAACCACATATATAAAAAGGAAAATCGCTCGTTGTGTGTCCTTGTAGTGCAATGGATAGCACGTTGGATTTCTAATCCAATGCTCGTCTGTTCGAATCCCACCTAGGATGGCCTAATTTCTGAGAATGTGATTTCTTTTTACTATTCTATTTTATTGGAATACTTAAATTTAATTAATAAATAAATAGTAGCAAACAATTGTAATTACTTAATAAAAAGCAACTAGAATAAAATTTATCTTTGTTAACCCAAGTAGGAACTGACTTTAAAGAAAAAATTTATATAAATTTTTTTACTTTAACTGCAAGGGTTTTATTTTCTATACTTACATTATTTTTGAAAAAAAAACAAAGCAAAAATCAGTTATTTATAGTTTATTTGCCGTCGGTTTGTATGAAAGATCAAACAATGCAAGGGTTGATTGTTAACATAGCTCTTCGAAGCCTCGACCGAGATTGCCATTTGTTTTAAGATATCCGACTACTTGTGACAATTTTTTAAAAAAATGAAGATATGGGGATTTTTTTTGTTGGTTTTAGATTTGTTTAGTACATTTTAAGAAAAATATACTAAAATTCAGAATAGAAAAAGAAATTATTAGTACTAAATTGGGAAAAATGGGTAAAATTGACAAAAAATAACATAAACGCGACCCATTCTGTACCAAAAGTTTATAAACAAATTTTCAATTCTGATTTGTTTATATGTTATTAATTTTTGAATTGACCTTCAGGAAAAGAGATATTTTAATTTTTACAAAAACTAGAGCACTTTATCTTAATTATTAGATGAAATTTTGCTTAAAAAAACAGCGATTATATTCACATAAGGGGCTGTAAATGTTGTAATAAAACAGTGATTTATAAATCTGAAGATTAAAAAAACTTCTAGTATTATACAGAACATATACAAAAAATTTCAGGTAATTATTTTCAAAACATTTTTAGCAATCGCTGTCCTTGTTTGAGCATTAAGAAAAAACATACATTTCGAGTAAAACGCGTTTTAAAGTATGGCATCTTACTTAAAGTAATGGCATCTGCTTTTACCAAAAAACTTGTAGTATTTTTCTAGTGAACGGAAAATAATAAGCTTGGTATTTTTATAAAGCTAATAAGAAGGCCTATAAAATAAATAATAATTATAAAAAATTGTCATTTTGGCAAAATTCAATTTTAGCGTAGTCGGATACCTTAATCCTCGGTCAAGTAACGCAGACGACACATGCGCTGTTAGTCCAATCCCAAAGGACCACGACACACCATCCTGAGTCTCGACATCTTTAACATCCATTGGCCCTTCTATACTCCAGATCATCAGTGGCTCTTGTACCCAAACCAATAAATAGAAGAATACCTTGCTGACCACGAGTTCAAGAGCATGACCTCATGCTCATACGAGACCGGGATAGCTGAGTGTTTAAGGTAATGAAAGGCGATGAATCTGTATCCACTAAGGCCCCACCTCGTAGAAGAGTTGATGTCGGTAAAATAGGTCGAGGCTCGAAATTTTGACGTCTATTTATGCGGCATCATCTAAAAGAAGTTCAGAATTAAGTCGAAGATCACCTGAAGTCAATATATATCGCACATTCGCCAGTCAAGACTGAGTGGTGCCAAAGTAAACAACCGCCAGATGAAGCAATAAAAGGTTTCTTGTTTACTTTTCCATCATGACTCCGCACAATTGATTAGAGCTTAAACGCACAGATTAAGCTCCGGAAGAAATTGCGCTTTAAGGTGTGCCAAAGCCATTACGGAAGAGTTTACAAAAACACTCTGCAGATGTGCCATCCAAAACAACAAAAGAAGCCTCGATGCCATCGACACAAAAACCGGATGATGTGCGCGCTAGTACCAAATGATGCTTTCCGCGATAATTGCATTTCCTTCCGGAAGGCGCACAAAAGCGATAGTAATTAGTGAACGGGAGGCGGTTTCTTCCCGTCTTGTCTTTTTGAAAATATCTTGGTTTGTCTCCACTGAAGGGAGTGCTGCTCGGTTCCTTTCTCGAAACGATGGCTTATCTTCTTTCATTATCTCTATAAAAGGAACTTTTTCAATGCTTTCCACACATTCCTTTTTATCCAGCCTCTCTCGCCTTTATAACATTTGTTCCGAAACAATTTTGATAAGGAACAGATGGCTGAAGTGCTCGTCCTGGTTTTCGAGATGACGAGGTTCATCGCAAATAGCCTTCGTCATTCCATTCCGGCACTGGATTTGTGCATCAACAAGTGTCAACGATTGCCTCTTTCAAAGCATTATATAAAATAACATTTTAAAATTAGTCTTTTATTTTACAAAGGGTCTATATATATTATCACCCCTGATTGTTTGAACAGTTTTCTGGAGGAATGCACATCAAGGATCAGATTCTTTCGCTTACCTGGGAAGCTTTAGGAAATTTCCTAGATGTAACTCCTTTCCTCCTGGATCAATAGCTAAATTTATCTACGGGGTGTGATGTTTGAAAGTAATGGTAACGTGATAGCTATTAATTTAAATATTTGTGGTTATTCTACATCACAGCTATTAATTACAGTACAGTAGAACGTCGTTTATCCGAACTTTTATTATCTGGAGCGTCAAATATCCGAACCAAAGTCCGGATACCTTTTCAAACAGTGCAATGGTCAACATTTGTTTCCTGTGAGCCCAAAAGTGACAGGAAAACCTAAGGTGAGGGATATTTGGGGAATTTCAGCTAAGTGATTCGGTAAACATCTGCGAAGAATATTAGGTCCAAGTGAAGGGGTGTATACGTAATCTTTTGTTGAGTTTTGTTGATGCAGAAACCTGGATAGCATGCAATGCAGAAGACTATGGAATTTAAATGCTAAATGATGAAGAAATTGTGATTTCCGTGCAAGAAGTATCTGACCCCGTCGACGATGAAACGGATGAAGACGAGGACAACAACAACGAAAGTAGCAAATGCTGACACGTTTTTCTGCGTTAGAGACGGCTGTGGAGTGGTACGAACAACAATCAAAGTGCTGTCCTACTTCAACTATTGCTACTGAAGAGAATCGGAGACCTTTCATTGAAATAACGAAGGTGTACAATGGTACATCGAAAAATAAGTGATTATTTTCCCCAATCAAGGTAAAATTGCGACATTTTGTACCTATTTTGCTTTTTCTTCAAGCACGTTTTCCGCATGGGATGATTTTCAATATTTATATAGTGTCCAGCATCATATACTGCATGGGTCGTATTCTGTTTTCGGTTATCCGAACAATCGCGTATCCGAAATGATGTCCGGTCCCCATGATTCGGATAAACGACGTTCTACTGAATATAAATTGAAGTTACTAAAACTATTGTTCAGATAATTTAAGTCTCGAAGAGATGTTCATGAGGGAGGAGGTCACATCCATTCTTTGCGGAAACTTCAAACCGTCTCCTCTGTCTAGGGTCTCGGGATGGTAGCGGTCTCCCTCTTTATTCTCAAGTAACGTCTGGTTCGTAGGCGAAAGGGATCTCACGGTGTCAAAGGTTGCCGAGGTAGTGACCAAAGACAAGACCTCGTAATATTCTAAGGGTGCACGTGTTTCTAGAGACGCGGTTATCCTATCCACAAAAAGAAGCCAATTTACAGCTGTTTGACGGGAAACATTACAGCCAAACACTCGATGCGCGTTCTGAAAGTTGCTTTTCAATAAAGCTTTTCAACGGCCTTGAGAGCCCCCAGAGAAAATCTTGAGCCAGCACCCTGATTATAGGTTGACGACTGAAAATCTCATATTCGATGCCTTTTATTTTTACACAGAGGAAAAGGCAATATTTTTTCCCCTGGTATTAAGCTTTCAAATATAAACAACTTGTTTTCTTTAAAAAAAACAACTTTTACTTTGTTTCTCAAATAAAAGACTAGTGCTACTGAAGATCCATGTAGAGGGGTGGATGCATGTTAAATTTGTCGAGGCGCAATGCCCTCCCATTGATCTGGTGTGGTAGTTAGGAGACGGGGTGCCAGCTCAGGTGTCGTCTTCATCACTTGAACAGGGATCAAAATGATGAGATCCTTTGCCAATAACTTTCGTGTTGCTTTTCATTAAGACGTTATTAAAACTCTCATTTCCCTCACTCAGAAAAAGACATTTAGTTTTGAAGACAATGGTCCGAATTTCTGCGTCTTTTATGAGAATTGACTGGGTCAAAGTTGCACTTATATAAATAGTATTTTTTCCTCTTAAATTCACGCCAGATTATTTTGCCATACATTTCAGGCTAGAAATCAAATCTCTGACGAGTTATGGTAAAATAGTTGATACTGTTTCAACAACAGTGGGCTAAAATTCACGTTACATCTTACTCACTCGATGAATGCAATCATGAGTTTACAGCATATCGGGTCACAAGCTTCGCTGCTACTTCATTTTGATTTCAACAAAAACTTTCTTTTATTAATACATTTGGCCATTAGTCTCGATCTATATTCCACATACTTAAGAACAACACAATTAAAAGATAATAGTGTGGTGCATATCATCAATAAGGTCCTTATACACGGACTGTCCAGACAGAGACTGAAGTGTCCTTTATTCGAATTTTAAAAGATGAACATTCAAATAATCGTGACCAGTCAAAAGACGAAATATCGCTACGGTTTCAGGAGTTGATCCAATGATAATGGAGTTGACATTCCCATACATGCTCAACTGGACACAGATCTGGTGATCTCGCAGGCCAAAATAACGTGTCAACATTTTGTAGAGTACGTTGCCTTACAACAGCCGTGTGAGAGTAAGCGTTATCCCGTCGAAAAACTCTCTTTTGAATGCTGCTCATGAATGGTAGTACTATACGTTGAATTACCAGACTGACGCACAAATTTGCAATCGGTGTGTTTGGGAAAACGACGAGAGTTTCATCTGTCATAGGAAATTGCTCCCTAGACCTTGACTCTAGGTGTAGGTCCATTGCGTCTAGGCCGCAAACGGTGGAGTTGCTGGCGTTCTCCTGGCCTCCTTTTGACCAACACACAATCATCACAGTTACCAAGGCAGAACCTGCTTTAATTAGAAAACACAAATCTCAACTCCATCCTTCAATGAGCTCTGGCTTGACACCACTGGTGTCGCTTGGAGTCAGTGGAATACCCGCTACAGGACGTTTGGCCTGGAGCTGTCTTTGAAGTAATAATTTCTAACAGTTCGTTGTGTCACTGTGGTACCAACTGCAGCTCCAATTTCTTCTGCAGACGCAGTCTGATGCGCCAGAGCCGTTCGCCGAACACGGCTATCTTCCCTCTCAGTAATGCCACGTGTCCACCCGGAATTAAATCTTCTTGAGGAAGTACCATCTCTTGACCACTTCTCCCAACAATCATGCATAGTGTATACATTCCAGCCAAGTCTCTCTGCAATATCGCAAAAAAGAAAATCCATCTGTTCGTATACCTATCATACGACATTGTTCAAACTTGATGAGCTGTTAATAAGGGCTTCTTCGTCTTTTTAAAGGTATTCTTGGATAACATCAACTTAATACGTCAAATTTCCCAAACAAATAACACTCACGAACTTTACAGCACACATTTAAAGCAACCCTGATTTGCAAGAGAGAGAGAGAGAGAGAGAGTTCTGATTGGTGCTACTAACTCCACACTTAAGCGCGAAATTTGAATCGATGTCATATTTCAGATGTATAAACACGCCTACCAAATTTCGTTAATATAACACTAGTCTTTTTTTTGGAGTTCGGAATTTTTCCACGTCAGTGTATGAGAAAAATTTTCATACTTGTTTATTACCGTTGATCATTTTGTCAAATAAAAATATCGCGCAATGTCACAATATATAGCCAATAGTTGAAAATAATTCACGCGCATGCAAAAACACTATCTTTATTGCTCAAACGATGAAAGCATTTGGCGATGTCTTTTGATTTAGCGAAGTGCCAAAATTTTATTTTCATTCAAACCAGGGGGTGGGGAGGTACCCCTTGTCACCCCAAACGGAGGATCAACCCCCCGTGAACAATATGTACAAATGTTCATACTCAAACAAAAAAAAAACTGTAATTTGCATGTATTATGTTCTATAATTTGTAACCATAACATTGACCAGGACTTGTTACCTTTTTTATTATTGTTCTCGTATGTGAGAAAAAAATAAATTTGTTGCATCATCACGAAAGACTTTTTTGATTTATACTGTGAAAGAAACCTTTTGAAAACGCTTGGGCATCTTTATCAAATTTGTAATAGTATCTGGATTTTACATTTACAACAGAGAAGGATCCAGCTTTGCATTCTAAGAAACACATGTATTACAAATGCATAATTATATGACCATTATAAATTTAGCCAATTGCATAAATTTTTAAAAGGTCGCCAATAGTGTACGGTTAATGCGTAAGAACCTTTACAAATGATTATACTAATACATAACTATCGGTATTAGGTTCAGAATATTATATGTGCATTCTGTATTGCTATTTTTTAGACTCCATTTGTGGATGCGGGTAGACTAGTAATCACGAACTCGTGTCTAGCATATCATGATTACTAGCATAGTACCACTGAAGATCCACCGTGTAGAGGAGGGCCGCTGCACACTAAATCTATAAAAGCTCAATATTTTCCCATTAGTGTGATTTAGGAGTGTTGTCGTCGTCACTTGACCCACATCCCGAATTGTGAAGCTCGTCGCCAACAGCACTTGAGTAGCTTTGCAGTGCAGCCTAAAAACAACTGTCTCCGTTTAGATCTCTTTAAATTCGCATCAACACACTTTTTTAATGCTACGAAGATTATTTGTATGTGCTTTCCCCCTCCTTTTCTTCAATTCCTACTATTAGTTCACACTCTACCTACGCATATTTATCTATGTACTAGATTTTACCCGTGGCTTCGATCGCGTTCATGTCCAAAAAATAAATGTCAAAGTCGTAATCATTATCACTAGAAAGTATATAAAATAATACAATAATATTTTTATTGCTTGACTGGGATCATTGAAATGTATATATTCTATTTATAATGAGCTTAGTTAAAAAAATTGAAAACATACTTTATTATAATAATTAACAACAAAAATTCAGTAACTTAGGCTAATAATATTTTTAAAAGTAGAAATTATCTACGTTTAATAAATAATTCCTCTTTAGAGCTCAAAACAGAATATTATTCTAGGTTGCTACTGAATACTATATTATGTTTTTCCCGTCAGGTGTAAATATTTCGGGCATTCGACACACGCGAACAAGCTGCATGCCATGGAAAAAGCACGGCTATTCCAGATGTACCCCTGCTATCTGCAATGTTTGCTCTTGCGCTTTGTTAATAGCAACAGTAAAACTGAAACATTAATTCATTAATTAAATTAAGTTAATGAATAAATAGTAACGAACAAAAATAATAGTCCAACAGTATATATATAGAAAGGAAAATCGCTCCTGTAGCACAAAGGATAGCGCGTTGGGCTTCTAATCCAAAGGTCGTGGTTTCGAAACCAACCTGAAGGGGCCCATATTCTGAGAATGTGATTTCTTTTTAATATGCTATTCTAATGGAGTAGTAAAATTTAAGGAATGAATAAATAATAACAAAGTTAATATGTAGACCAACACCATATATAAAAAGGAAAATCGCTTTCAATTTTGCCACATAATTTTGTGATTCTGTCATATGTATATATATATTTATATTAATTGTAATTATTTAACAAAAAGTAAGTAAAATATTTTTTCTTTTTTAACGTAAGTAGGAATTGGCTTGATTTTTTTAATATTACTTGCTATACATTTTTTTCCGATACTTTAAAGATGAAACAAGATTCATATTTGCTTGAAAAACACGAGGTGGAACAATTTTTTTCCATTAAATGTATTAACTAGTTAAATCCGGAAATTGGTATATGCTGAATGTTTCGAAATTCAAAGACATTGTATATTTATGTAAAACTACGGAAATTGATATTATGAATTCCATGTTGAGTTGATCTAATTTAGATTGTTGAATGGAGGAGACATCTTCATTTAGTTATTTCAAATAATTAACAACAGATAGTAGAAGCAACATATCACAACACATAACTACGGAGATTAAAACAGTTATATAGCAGTACAAGAGGCAGTAGCAAGAGGAAGACATGGATAGACAAAAAAAAAGGACTTGCTCGCTACATAACGAAGACAAATAGACAGAAGGAGAGGGAGCTTCATGAGTTCTGACTTTTTATATGAGGTGGAAAATTCCACAACTTCTTATGGTGGCTATGTGATGGGTAGAAACCTATCGCTTGAAGTTTCTGATGTAATCTTACTTTTAAGAGATGCAAACTGTTTACTTTCAAGATATGATTACGATTAAATCCCGGTCATGCGGTTAATCTAGCTAAATATTTAAGCGCGAGTCCTAAAGGAGAGGTCCATCAAAAATTAAAGTTTTTCAGGATGAAATTGAAGGAAATTATCACACACACATGTAAAAAAATGAATTTGGAAGGATGAGTTATGCTTTATAAATTCTTCCATTGAATTTCAAAAATTTGCCGGGTTTTCTTTTATGTACGACTTATTTTAAGACGTACATAAAAAGTTTTTTCCACATCATGTGAACCTTGGCTTCAAAAGTGGGAGGTCCGTCACCAATTGTCCTCGTATTGGCATGTTAATAGATAAAAAGTCTTTATAAAACTAACTTTTCAATCATTCAAGAAAAAGTATGTTTTTTTTAAATAAGTTTTCGAATTGATATGTACGTATTGTGTGTGAAGAAAAACTTCACATTGTGTACATGCCGGAGCGAGAAATGGGAATGCCTGACGACAGGTGTTTGTTCCTAATCTTTTTAGAATGAAGAGGTGAGCTCGTTTCATCGCAAGGGATTTGCGAAACCAACGTTTTTTATTGAACGAACATTGATAAATATATTCCATTCCATCCCACACATTCTCCTTCTTGAATCATCCCCCCCCCCTAAGAATCAGTTGCACCCTCGGTGGGGAAAAGGATGAGATATAAGATCGTCTGGTGTCACGTTCCTCGCCATTCATCTCTCATCGTTTGGCACCCCCGATGAGAGCAATCCTCGGTGCAACCGATGAAAGATGGACCTGGAAAGTAGTAGTTACGCTGTTTTTACTTCTTTTTATGGGCGTTATCGAATAGTGTGTGTTTGAATATTTTTTATATATTATTAGAGGGAAAGCAGTACAGTAATAAGAGTACATTTCTGTTTCCAGTGAAAAGAATTGCGTAATAAAATACCTGTGAGATGTTCGATATAAAATAACTATGCATAGAGATGGGTAAATTTTTCGCTACTCATAAAAATTATCTTAATATTGTTTTTAAGAGAAAAGAATTAGCACGTTATATATTGATTACTTTTCAGTACAAAAACACTCTTAGAAACATAATAAAAAGTTATGTATTTTAAAAATGCCCTACTGTTTCATACATACATTAAAATGCTGATATTTAATGCTCTTTATAGTATTTTGAATTTTAGTCCTTGGTGGTTGCTTACTCTCATAATTAAAATAGTTTCGCTAGAATTTCGATAACTCTGTCTTTTGTAAAACAACCCTTCAGAATTTTGTTACTATCCTTATTTAAGTAAAGTAGTTTTTTATCAATAGAAACTCCTGAAGTCGCTATGGTATTCTAGAGGTTATGGCCACAAACTCAGGGCCGGTGTGTCACAGGTTCGAGACCTGGTGCCACTGAAGCCCCACTGTGTAGAAGGGACTGATGCACGTTAAATGTGTCAAAGCTCAAAGTTCTCTCGTTAGAGTGATGTGGTAGTTTGGAGAGGGAGGTGACATCTCGGGTGTCGTCCTCGTCACTTGGCAGAGGCTCAAAACTACGAGGTCCGTCACCAATAGCCTCCCAGTTTCATTATATAGTACGATGTTAATATAACTGTCATTCTCTCCTTAGTGCTTGCACACCTAGTTGCCTAGAATTTTGATAACTGTAATGTTTCTTGCAAGGTAAAGCTTCTGAATTTTGTTACTGGTCTTATTTTAAATGTGAAATGAGTTATTTTTCAATCAATCAAAACACCTGTTTTTGTTATTTGAAATATGTATTAACTTGCAAATTGAATCTTTTCTTTTAATTTATTCTGGTAAGTGTTTATGGTTAAGATATATTTCCAGTGTTTCGCAGGAAATAATTTAACAGCTTAAAAATAGTTGACCCTTTGTCCTCACTTACATGTTAAACAGTGATTTATTGCCAAAGAAGACAATTTCCTACGCACAAAATACCATATATTCTCTAAAAGTCGCCAGTTAGTGCTCAAATACCGATTTATCTTGCTTAAATTCACAAATGAATCATTTGCGTGGAACAGAGTGCTGTCTACTTTTTTCAGAAGAAATCTTTGTAACTACAGATTTGAAATTTTCTAACAATATTTCCGTTATTTAGTAGCAATCCAATCAGAACAAGTTTTGTTAAAATCGATACCCAAGAGGGATTGTGGGAATGTAATAAGTAATTAAAAATTCCTCTTTTGAACTGTTAGACGTACAGACTTGATATTCGGCTAACATATTTTGTAGAAATCGACATCCAAGGTTGGTTACGGGGATCGTTATTTATGAAATACTTTCAGTTTTTGAACCATTAGACCCAAAGACTTGAAACTTGGTAAGAATCTTTCCTTTGTTGGGTAAAGATTCTCGAAGAACAGGTCTTAAGTGAATTGATTGTCAAGGAGGATTACAGGGGGTGAAGGGTTCCAGATAATAATTCCAATTTTTTAACTATTACACCAACAGACTATAAATTTGGCAAACATGTTTATATTGTTGAGTAAAAATCCACCCAAAATGTATTTTGTGGATATTTATGGGAAGTAAAAGATAGACATCCATTTTAGAAATCCATGCCCTGTCGGTTTTGTTCAAGAGGTGAGGTCATTTTTCACTCCAATTGAAAACCTTAATGCTATGACGTAGAACTTGAAAACAGTTTGCCATCATACAATGGAATGAAATATCGGTTGGATAACGGCTAATTCCTATGTGCATGGCCATCTTCCCCAATTAATACTTTATTTTGAAATGAGCTTAAAGAAGAAAGATTTTGATGCGAACCGAAGAAAGCGAAAAACTCTTCTAGATCAAAAGGTTATGTATTCAGATCATGTCCGTGTCGCGCGGCATCAGAATGGGAGGCCAAACATTTAAATGGTTAACTATTTTTCTTTGACCACAGTAAACATAACTAATAGAAATTCAGTGTTGTAGTAAGGGAGTGTATATTAAAGCAACGCGAGAGTTCTGGGCTATGGACCTTGTAATTTTGGTCTAGTCACGATACAATGCTTGCACCCCACACCACCAACGTTCCTCGACCCATTCCATTGCATCACGTTCCTCTTGCATGACGGCTCTTCAGTCCTACCGTGTCCATAAACACTAGGCTACCGCTACCACGCAATTTAGGCAAAGAAACAAAGGTAGTCCAATTTAAAATAAGGAGAATTCCTGCTTCTGTATGAACCCTTTTCCAGTGATTTATCACCAAAGGGGTTATTCGATTATATACCATCGTAAATATAGCTGCTAGGCATTTTACGGAGCCAACAAAAATTTGCAGCTGTTCATCAAAGGTAGCTTGTAGCATAAATTACCTTTATTTTACTCTCCTTTCATACTTCAGCCTGTTTTTACTTAATTTTACGTGTTATAGTTTCAAAACTGCCACTATTCATGGTAAATTTCTATGCATATTTGACTGGATTTGCTTTGATGTTGAAAACTCAGACATCAACACACTAAAAAATATAGTGTAACTTCTAAAGATATGCTATAAAAATAGGGCCACAGGATCTTCCCCATTGTCTCCAGAACTCATAAAAAATCTTCCCTAACACTCCCCGTTTAAATAAAAAGAACAGAAACGACTCCAGAGAAACAAAAAGAGGGGAAGGGGAGGCAATTCAAAGCAGGGGGAAAAAATTAAGCAGGGCAAAAGACGACACAGTAAACGGTGGAAAATCTCGAGAGAAGAAAAGGAAAAGCGCAGTCGGGACATTTCCGGGAAACAAAAGGAAGAAAGATCACTCAACCGAACAGTTCAATCGACGCAATGGGGAAAAACTGGAAATAATACATAAGAAACGAGAAAAACGGAAGCGATGACGTCACGTCCCTCCCCCACTCTCGAATGACTTACAAAGAATCACGCGTGATCGAAAATATATTCCGGAAACCAATTTTTCTCTCCGCATTCTTATTCTCCAGAAACGTCAAACAAGGCAGGCGACTTTTCCCTACGTCAGGGGTGGAGGGAGAGGATGAAACTTTCCCAAACGCAACTCGGTCGGTCCTTTGTTGTTCCCTAAAAGGCCATTTTCCGCTGCCTTGGTCTTTAATAAACTCTACTTTCGTCGCTCGCTTACCCACCCCCCACGCAGACACGAGAGAAAAGGGGGCTACCACGTTCCCATAATGGCGGGAAATATGCCGACCATGCCTCTTCCCTCTCTCTTTCCCCGTAGAAGGATGCTTTACCTCCAGGGCAAAAGCATTCTGTCAGGAATGCCGGTTACGGCTCAATCTGTTAACTCCTGGAATCCGGCAGCAACCCCAAGGAGGGGTGTGTGGATGAAGGGACACATTGTTTTCCAGAAACACTTGTCACGTGGGTGGTAATTAACATTCCGCGGAAGGACCAGCCTTTTGTTTGTCTGTCTCACACTCCTTCGTTTTGTGTGTCTCATTGCGAGGCCGCCAATTTTTTTCGAATGTTTTTTTGTGCTTTTCCAAAACGTCGACTCTTATTGAAGCATAAAAGTGATTTTCCCTTTGTATTATAACATCTTAGAAATTGTATATTGAGAGAGGAAGTAATTCTCTGAACACCTGTTTCTCTGTGAACAAATACTTTCTTGATGTATTCTCATCTTTCCGTGATACCAGAAAATCTTCACTTTTTTAGACCCCGTAATTTTGCTTAACCATGGCTCAAAATTATGAAGTCCGCCGCCAATAGCCCTTATATTGCTTTAAACTGCGATGATAACAATTAATAAAATCGCTCATGCCACGTAATTTGGGCCATGATCAATTGAAGGTTATATGAGCCCGCAACCTACTTTCCTTCGTAATCCTGTAATATATTTTTTTGTTTCATCATCTTTTGGTATATTGCTTCCGCTGCAAGCCTTTCTTGGCGATTGCGTGACTTACACGTGGTCTACGGAATTTTCTGATTTATATCTTCTCGGGAGTGATTACGAGGGTAGTGAAAAATCCGGTGAATAAGTTGGGCGGAATAAAGTTTAATATTTTACTTCATTTAGTTTCACAACTATCTTGTATGACGTGTGGGTTGGAGAGTAGTCGTGGAGAAGTTTTGGGTTATGCCTTGATGAGCAAGTTACATTTTTTTCATGTATTGCATCAATGTCCTGGCAGGTAATGGATACGAATTGGATTCTACCGAAGCTTTCAGAGCATCTTTTTCCACAGATCTTTTGGGGGCTGATTTTGTAGTGAAAAATTACCAGGACCGAGATTTTTCGAAGCAACGTTGCATTTTTCGTTCATTTGCTCAAATGTTTGGTTTATACTTTGTGAAGCTTTTGCAGTATTATTCCCAAGTTTATACTCTTATGGAAACTATATGAATATCGGTTGAGGTCATATCCGTACGAAATTTTAAAAAAAATTACCCAATAGAAAATGTCTGAGAGAAGTTTTTGTTGAAATATTACTCTGAAAGTTGATAATGCGTCTATGAACGAAGTTATACCAAAAACAAGAGCACAACAAAAACAGAGAGACAAACATTCACATATAAAAGTCCGACATTTCTCATACACCCCTCTAATAGAATTGAAAGTTTTAAGCTCATTATAATAAACCTTTAATAAGTTTGTTTATACTTACAATTCATTTTCAATGTTGTACCAGTTCTCTTCCACGATAAGAAATGGCTTTATTTTTTTTATTTATGCCTTATTTTTTTATAAGCCTTGTTTCTCTTTGAGAAGAAGCGTGTAGTAGTGAAAAAGCTCCTCACTATCCTTGACGTAGGGGTCTGCGAAGGCGTTAAGCACGACACATTTACGAGGTTGACTACAACGTACACTTGTTATATTTAAAGGGATTAAAATAGAGTGTGCCCAATCCAACATTTCACAAAAGAAACTATTTGGATATGCAAAACAGTGCATATCCAGTTTGTTTCTTTTTCTATCTTGAGAGTCTCAATTTTTTCATGTGTACTTCCACCTACGTTTCGTTGATGAGGTAGTTTTGCCAACTAGATGGCAAATGAAGACACATGACCTGACATCATTGGGGAGGTGAACTTTCGAATCTGGGAAGGTTCAAAAACACTTTGGCAAACGGGAATGTCTCAATTATTCAAATTGCGTCATCTCTTGTACTCTGGAGTGAGTGTTTAAGACACCCCAAGCCTCTTCAAAATTTAAAAACTCTCCTCGGGAAAATTGATTTCAAATGCTCGTGACACTGCATCAAAGCTTTTACTTAGGAAACCATTTATTTCTTTGTAATTTTAGGAATTTTTTTTTTAAAAATGAGATAAATATTTCACGGTACATTTTACTTTTTAGAAGTAAATAGTAGGCATATTTATCTTCATTCATTCTAATTCAGTGTTGTCTCAAAAATCATTAAAAATAGAAAAAAAATGAATATATTTTCGAAATTAATGAATAGTTAATGAAAAGTACTAAAAAGTGTATTGAGTAATATATAAATAAAAATTAAATTTGAAGGTGCCTCTTGAATCGAACTTGGTGAGGGTGTGTTTATTAACATCGAACTAAAAAGTCACATTTCACCGACGGACCTCGTAATTCTGGTCAAGCGACAAAGACACTTAAGGTGGCATATCATTCTTTCAAAGTCCACACCACGTCAGCGGGTGTACTTTGACCCTGCACATACTCAACGTGCATTAGCCCCTCTACTCGGCCGGTCTTCGAGGCTTTAGAAATCGAACTCACTACTCAACAACTCCGAGGACGAGTCCACGACCCCCTCGGTGCCGCAGCCTTTTCTCAAGTGTACAAATGTATTATTTAGACTTTATTTATATGTGAATGAATTTCGGTTTCTTCGTACCAGCAGAACTGCAAAATGCATTTATGAAGCATTTTCGCATTAATAGGGCTTTTTTACTTGATAAGGTAAAATGCAAGGATGCGCTTTGTGCAATCCGATGAAAAATAATTCATATCATTAAATAATTGTAATATATGTCCGGCACAAGAATATTGGTGGAAAGTGTTTCATACACCGCGTCATTAACATGAGAAGCGAATACTTTTTAAAAAATAATTAAAAGCTATATTACTCTATTTTGAGTTATTAGGTACTTAAGGTTTTCTTTTTGCACAGTCACTCCAAAAATTCTGGAGATGATTAAGATTATCGGAAGAAAAATTCCATGAACTTGGATAAGACGAAGAAAGCGCCCGTTTTCACTCTCCTCTTTCAAGTACTGGATGCCCCGCAGTTTTTCCTAAACAAGTCTTTCTATCAGTGACGGTATTTCGGACGCCATTGATGGATGAGGAGTGGATGAACATTTTCGTTGATGTACAACACCGATTCATGTAAGATCCCAAAGCCTTTAGATGTCAAGTTTGTTTCATTGATTCATAAAGGAGGGAGCAAAATCATTTCTTATGTGAGGTGACTGAAACCACTTTTCGTGAAAAGTCCTTCCCACTTCTTACTAATGATGACTAATGATTTAGACTCGCGAGATCTGTAAAATTTGCAAATTTTTTTCCCCACCTTTCAAAGTTTAACTTTTATATTTTATTTTATTTTTTTAAAAAAAATATATATAAGGGTAGTTGGAAGTGTTTTAGAGTAATTTCTATCCAATGGGGAGTTTCACCTGCTTTCCTAGCAATCACATTCTATACGTTAAGTCAGTCTGTGTTTTCTCATGTAGTTTTTGAGTGAAATTTATTTTGAAAAAATCAGTTGGATTGAAATCTGTTCAAAAATTTAGAACGGAATAGAATTTTTTTTAAAAATTTGATAGGATCGAATATTATTATTCCTTCTTTTGTAGTTTTTCTTTAAAATCACGAACGCTAAATTTATTGCCTCGTTGAAACATTTCATGCAGATCTGGATCTTTATTAACTTTGAAGCTGCTCAATGTCTTTGGGTGAGTGAGTGAGTAAGCGAATATTAACGTCGTACTGGTCATCTATACACTACGGCTTTTGGCGACGGACCTAGTAATTTTGAACCATGGTCAAGTGACGAGGACGACACCTGAGCTGGCACCCTCTCTCCTAACAACCACTCAATGGTTTTGGAATATGAACCTCAGAAATTTATTCCAAGATCATAGACAAAGGGAAAAGGCCACAGTAGCCAAGTGGTCTAGGTATCGGATCATGACAGGCCTATCGAGTTCGAGCCCAGTACCGCAAAAGACCTGCCGTGTAGGGGAGCGATGCATGTTAAGTTTTTCGAGAGCTCAAATGTCCCCCCCCCGTTGGTGTGGTGTGGTAGTTAGGAGAGTGGGTGCCAGCTCAGGTGTCGTCCTCGTCATTTGACCATGGTTCAAAATGACGAGGTTCGTCGCCAAAAGCCCTCGTGTATAGATGAATAGTGTTACGTTAATATTCACTCACTCACCAATTCAGACAAAGGGAAAAAATTCGTATTAAATGTGAAGTGTCTCAAAATAGAGGCAAGTTCTGTGATTATGTCGATGTAATTACAAATAACTTTTAAAAAATGGTCACGGAGACTACTTCTGTTGTTACTCCAGATCTATAATTTAGTTCGAGCGTCGCGTAAATTTTTTTTTGTATGAATAAGTCATTTTAATTTGGATTACACCGAAAATTTTTTTATAAAGAACTTGCATAATGAAATAGTTGCAAATCAGAAAAATAAAAAAACTTAGTTGAAACTCTCATGTTCTAGTTCTCTTTCCTTTTCTTAATTTTTTTTTTGAAAAATATCCATTTTCTTTTCTTTTTTTTAAATTGCGGTTCAGCATGAACCGATAATGGTTTTTTGTTGCAAAAACAATGAGGGATTAATGAGGTTTCACTTCGTATGTTTCGTAGTGTAAAAGTGAAAAAAAAAAAAGAAATCTCTTTTTAAACTAGTTTATCGCGCGAAAAGTAATTCTTTTAATCGAAGATAAAAATTTCATTTACTTTAATAGAGAAGAATTAAAAAAAAAATGTGTATAATAATGAGAAGGCAAAAAAAATAAATAAATAAAATCCCAGAAGTGTTTGAAATGTCTTGTTTGTGGTGGGTGGATGCCCAAAGAAGAGCATAGAAGTTGCCAGTTTCTTTCATTTTCGTCATTATTCGCGGATCGTTCTCCGGAAAAATAAACAATTTTTGAGTGCTTCAGAAAACATCCGATTACTCGGGGGAGTACTTATTGAAGCATTTCTTTTGGCTGCTTTTATTTAGCCGCATTTAATACAATGTTTTCGGGTTTTGTTTACTTCTCTTCTGTTAGGAAAATAAAAGCAAATGCATTTTTTTTCGAAACTTCAGAAATACTTTTTTTTTCTAGCAAGTAACATCTCCACTCGAAAATTTCTAGTATTATTTAAATTTGCATTTTTAAAAACGAGGTTTGTTTTTCTTTGAAAGGTACATTTTGTTTGACGCTTCAGGCTATACTTCTTTTTATTGCCATTTTTAAAACGCTCATAATTTTCCTTTAAAAAAAATACGAACGTCACTTCAAAGTCCGTATTTGCTCGTGACATTCTAAGTAATCTTAGTTTTTAGAACTATGCCGAAAGAAAGATAGTTCTGCAGATGTAGAGCTGTTGTATTAAAGTGTAAATAAATAAGTTTTTTTTAATGCAGTGTATCTGCAATAAGAAATTTAATTGTCCAGACTCAATATGCCAAGGTTTTAACAGTTTTTAAATTATAAGCGAATGAACAAAAAATTTTGCGTCTAAACTTAAGACTATTTCGACCGAAAGCCATATTTCTATAAAAAAAAAAGCGTGTCTCGAAATCAACCAATCTTTTTCTACCCCTTTTAAATTTACATCAGAACTCGATCAAAAAAAATCTGAATATCTAAACTGCCTTGTTAAGAGTTTGAAGGCTTCTCCTTCCATTTTTCCGCATAAGGTGTGCAGCCCCGTGATTCCGAAATCCCGGGATTTAATTTATGTGTGAATTATATTTTGAAACTTTTTAAAGTATTGTGAATCTAGTATTACATTTAATGTAGTATTACATTATTTACTTTTTTCCCCTACTGTATACGTATAATGTCTGAACCTTGAAGGGTTCGAGGCGGGTGTGTATGGTAATCCGTGAGATTTGATATTTGTGTGCTCTTACTTTCCTCTGTAACTTTCTCTCCATCGCGAGTGGGGTCAGAAAACGGACATTTCTCCCAGCATCAGGATGTCCGGTGTCAGCTAACTCGGACAGAGGCAATTAGAATTTTTGGAAGAAATCTAGTAGGATTTTCAGCCCCGGGATCCCGTTTTTTTTTCAAGTCCCGAAATTTCGCGATTTAATTTTTGTCTGAATTATATTTAAAAAACATTTTCTAAGAATTTAATTCTTTAAAGAATTATAATTTTTTTTTTATGAAATATATATATCTATAGATATAAAGGAGCAAAGCGACTCACTGACTGACTGACTAATCACGAAATCTCTGGAACTATTCAACCTACAGACTTGAAATTTGGTAGACATGTTCCTTTGATGGAGTAAACATCTGCTAAGAAAGGATTTTCCGAAATTCGAAACGCAAGGGGCGTTACGGGGGGTTAAGGGCTTTAATAATAATTGTTTCCATGTTTAAACTACTGGATGTACAATCTTGAAATTGGGTAAGCGGATTCCTTTCAGAGAGTAGAGATCCGCTACAAAATGAGTTTGCTGAAAATCGACCCCCAAGTGGCGTTGCAGGGGCTTAGGGGCGTTATAGATAATTATTTCCATTTTTAAACTATTTGACGCACTGTCTTTAAATTTGATATATAGATTCCTTTCGTAGAATAATGATCAGTTACAAAACGGGTTTTGTGAAAACAGAATTCTAAGTGGCGTTGCGGGGATTAAGGGGCGTAATAGATAAATATATCCGTTTTTAACTACTTCACCTACCTGCTTGAAAATTGGTAGGCAAGTTTCTTTCATGGAGTAAATATCCGCTACAAAATGGGTTTTGGGAAAATTGACCACCAAGGGGTGTTGCGGGGGTGGGGGGTTTAAGGGGCGTTATAAATTCCTATTTTTAAGTTATTAGACGTACAGTCTTGAAACTTAGTAAGCAGATTCCTCTCATAGGGTAGAGATACTCTAAAAATGGGTTTCGTGAAAATTGCCCCCAAGTGGCGTTGAGGGACTTAAGGGCGTTATGGATAATTATTTCCATTTTTAAACTATTAGACGCACAGTCTTTATATTTGATAAAGAGATTTCTTTCATAGAGTAGAGATCAGCTATAAGAAGGTTTTGTGAAAACAGACCTCTAAGTGGTGTTGCAGGGGAATAAGTGGCGTAAGAGATAAATATTTTCGTTTTTAAACTATTTGACCTACCTGCTTGAAAATTGGTATGAATGTTTCTTTCATGGAGTAAATATCCGCTACAAAACGGGTTTGGAGAAAATTGACCCCCAAGTAGTATTGCGGGGGTTTAAGGGGCGTTATTGATAATTTTTTTGCATTTTTAATTAATTGGACGCACAGTCTTCAAATTTTGCTAAGCAGATTCCTTTCATAGAGTGCAATTCCCCTACAAAATGGGTTTTGTGAAAACAGACCCAGAAGTGGCGTTGCGGGGGCTCAAGTGGCGTTATAGACAATTATCCCCATTTTTAAACTGTTAGACGTACAGTCTTGAAATTTGATAAGCAGATTCCTTTCGTAAAGTAGAGAACTGCTACAAAATGGGTTTCGCGAATATCAACTACCAAGTTTAATTTCGGGAGATTAAGAGGCGTAATCGATAAATATTTCCATTTTTAAACTACTTGATCATCCTGCTTGAAAATTGGTAGGCATGTTCCTTTCATGAAATAGAGTTTCTCTAACAAAGAGTAAAATGAAAATTGACCTTAAAGATGTTTGCGAGGGGTCAAGAGGAGTTACAGAAAAAAATTCCTGTTTTTAATTGTTAGACCCATATACTTGAAATTTGTTAAGCATGTTTCTTTTGTTGAATAGGGATCCACTAAGAATAAATTTTAAGCAAATCAAGTTCTGGGGGGTAGCAGGGGGTTACTGGGACGTATTGACAAAAAAAATTACTTTTTTCGAGCTACAAGGACTATAATAAGGAAATTTGGTTTGCATTTTTCTTTTGTTGAATTGAAATCCGCTAAGAGCGGTAATTTTGGAAAACGGCTCTCAACGGGATTACGGGGATATTTATAGTAAAAATTTTGCTTTTTTCTGTTAGATTTAGACTTGAAATTTGGCTTGCATGTTCAATTTACGGAGTAGAGATCCACCGAAAATTGGTTTTGCGGGAATCCACTTGGTTTTTGAGTTACGAAAGAGCAAACATCATTCTATGCTTCAATTTTAGAGATTTTTAGAAAATACAAATTAGATGAGTTCTGCCCTTTTCTTTATCAACAGGTGACAGTTACAGGTATAAGTATATTTTTCAATTCAATCGAATTCTTAATGCTAGGACTTAGATATTAATAATTTATGCATATATATAAGCAGTAAAAATTTATAAAACATCATGAAATACCCAGGGAAGCGGGCGGGTAACAGCTAGTATATATATATATATATATATATATATATATAATATACGTAGAATTTTTTTGTGCAATTATAAGTGTGCTATAGAAAAAAAACATATATGTATAACTCTCATTTCTTGTATGGGGGAATGTCACACAGGTCTAAGTGGTTCACCGGAATGTTTACACAATAATATAAACATCTTAAGAATAGATTTTATCCACAGTTCCTCCTTTAATCAAATGCCGTTAATTAATAGCGGACCTGCTTGGAAAACTTGAGACACTTCAAATCCCATTGCATTACTAACAACTAATGCAACTAGATCTTCAATTTCAGATGAGGTAACACTTGAAATTGATTCTTATTCAATAACTGGATCAATTTGTATACAAAATCCATTCAGTGTAGCGGAATAATTAAATAAAGTTTTCAAAGAGGTCCGTGATGATCACGAACTCGTGGCTAGAGAGTTGAGGGCCCGAGTCCTGGAAACACTGGTTCCCGTTTAGAGAGTGCCAGTGCATGCCAAATCTGTTGAGGTTCAAACATCTCCCGTTGGTGCGGCGTGGGAGAAGGGGGTACGAGCTCAGTTTATCATCCTCGTCACTTGATTGAGAATCAAAATAAAGGGATCCGTCGGCAACATCCCTCGTATTGATCGGCGTTAATAGAACCCTCCTTCATGTTCCCTTCCTAAAATATCCCACAGCCTCATGGGAAAACTGATTTGATTTAAACGCACAAAGGCTCCCTTCAATCGACGCCGTAATCTCTAGAAACGAGATTAGTCTAGTAGTGACAAGGCTACCACCCCTTCATTGCGAAATTCTTAGATCTAGATCATTTGAGTGAAAGAATATTAACGCGTGGCACTATTCAGGTACAAGAGGGCTTTTGGTGACGGACCTCATCATTTGGAACCATGGTCAAGTGATGAGGACGATACCCTCTCTGCTAACTACCATACCAACGGGAGGACGCTTGAGCTCTCGACAGATTTGACGTGCATCGCTCCCCTACACGGCAAGTCTTCAGTGGTACTGGGCTCAAACTCATGACACGCCAGCCACGAGTCCGTTACCTTGACCTCTAGGCTACCGCAGCCACTATATATCTGGAATAACTGTAAGAGAAATATGTGTATTAGATCACGTAATATTTGTTTTCCTGCGACGTTGCGAAAAGAGGTTTACATCAATTGTATTATTGCTCATTGATGTCATTCTTCAAAGCAATACGAGGGTGATGAACTTCGTAACTTTGATCAATAGTCAAGTGACATTTACCCTATTCTCCAAGTTTCCACTTCACGCAGGCGTCATTAATCTGTGAGCCTAAATAGGATAATTTTCTAATATGATTCAATTTTCTAAGGATCTTTAGTAAAATATGGACTAAAAAAAAACACCGAACTGCTACGCCTTTTTTCCCGAAAAACAACATCTTAAAAGCATTGGAACTGATTCTCTGTTTTCTCTAAAAGTTGATGCTTTAAAGAACAAAATGTTGTTTGGAATCTTTTTATTATAAAGAGAGAAATTTTTTGTTACCGCGGTTTCAATCTTTTCTTAATCTTCTATTTAATACACATTACGCTGATTGGATCATACAAGTTTCTGCACAACTGTGTTCATATTTCATTACTCGAAGTTCAGAGAACAATTACTCTATTTCCAGTAAAGTATTTTTCAGCTTATATTCCTGGAGTCGTAGAAAGTGCGAAAGAAGAGGAAATAAGTAATCTAGCTGCGTGGAACACCATGCACCAAGAAATATTGTGGTTGTCCCAATCAGTGACGAAATTTTCGATAACTGTTTTCATGGTTCAAACGGTAAACACATTTCTCTCTTTTGTTGGAATGAATGACTTTCCGTTATTGTTTTTTAACCCACCAGAAACGGAAAGAACAGTCATTAATATAAAACCGCACCAAATCTAAACCTAATTATTATTTTTGTGGGTGATGCCCTTTTAAAACATAAACCATTATTTTATATGACTCATCGTTGTTGCCAGTGTTTTTCAAGAGGATTAAATCCCCTCTAAGACTTAAAGAAACTATTCAAAAACTAAAGGGGTAATTTAAAAATGGGGGCTGAACTTTAGTCAAGAGAGATCTTTAATTTAAAATGATGATACTCGTGATTCCATGTGAACACTTTGAAACATTATTATACTCTGGCTTCATTTGTTTGTTCATTGAAAATGTGTCTATTTTCGATACACAAAACCCCGTCATATCAACCGCGGCCAGTAAAGTGCAACGCACATTCAGAGGATGAAGTCGACACCTGAGCAGGTAATGAATTCTAGACCTACACACCAAATCAACGTGAACGAGTGAGTGTTTATTAACGCACTATAGAACAAGAAGGCTATCGGTTAAGAACTTCATTCTGAATCGAGGTCAAGTGACGAGGACGACAACTGAGCACCCCCCCCCTTTAAAACTACCGCACCACACCATCGGGAGAACTTTGAACTTCTACAGATTTAACGTGCTACAGCCTCTACAGTGCGGGTCTTCGAGCGCACAAGGGCTTGAACTGATGATGCGCCGATTTCGTGATCACAACCCCCTAGTCTACCGCGGCCACAGAATCAACGTGAGGACTAAGTTTTATTTGTACCGAGGGCATAAAGAGAGGTAACGGAGGACTGGTTTTAGTAAAATCGGAATTCGAACACACAGCTGGAGGAAGAAGAGACATAATGGCCATGACCTTTCGGCTACTTCGACAATCTCTTTTTATGTTCTGCTAAGTCATATTGCGAGCCACAATGAGTTCGAAGAATGCTGCTAAGTAATCGGCTGAGACAATATAATTCTAAATTTCCTGTTATTTATAACGAGCTTTTTCTTTGTCATCAGAAAAGATATTGAACGAAAATTATCCCAACTTTTTTTCGAACAATCAGTGTAATTAATAGGGTCAATGTAGCCGAGTGGCCTTGATCGCGAATGAATATTAACGTCGCAATGTTCAGCTACACGAGGTCCTTTGGTGACAGACCTCGTAATTTTGAACCATGATCAAGTGACGCGGACGACACCTAAACTGGCGGCCCCCTCTCCTAATTACCACACCACACCAACGGGGCCATGTTCGCGAGCCCGTGTACGGCGTTGTCGAGTCTCCGTTCTGAAACTTAAGGCCTTTGAAGATTCTACCCATAGAGTCGCTAAGCACTTTAAATTTTCCGACGTTCAAAGTCCTCTCGCCGACGGGGTAAGTTTGGAGAAGGTATTGTCAGCTTAGATTCGTCCTCGTCACTTGACCGTGGCTCAAAATAACGAAGTTTGTTGCCAACAACCCTTGAATTACTTCTCAGTGCAATATAAATCAAAACGTTCATGAAATATCCTATTATTTTTTGCATATCCGATGTATGTATTTGATTTACTTTGCATGATTAGATCTCAGCTTCTAACTGAGATGAAGCTTTTCGAATGGCTTACCAGCTGACTTGATCCTGATAATGGCGGCACTCCCGGCGATAAGCCTTACCCGATTCTAATCCCCCACAATCCCGATAATGACTGTTCTAATGAAACGACAGGGCTTATCATCAATGGGCAGAGAAGCCGAATTTCCAATTCATATACTTCCACGAAACGTAATACATTAAACTTGAAATTTCAACAGGTTGTCTCTCGAATTAATAATCATGTAAAATTATAGTACGTTAAATCTACCCAGAATTTTGCTTTAAAATTAGAATTGCTTTTAAAATTGTTGGTACCATTGAAATAAATCGAATCTAATGTATTATTTAAATGTATGCTTTACCGAGGAATCGAAAAATGGATTCGCATTAAATTTTAATAAATGTAAGGTTGCACGTCTCATTGTCTTGGAGGGATTTATTGGTTTCATCTTTTAGCATTCTAAGGAAGTACGCAGTTGATTGTTTCATTAACTGAAGCTTACACAAGGATTAATGGCCATGAACATAATTTCTATCTCGGTCAAGTGACGAAGACGATACCTGAGCCAGCCTAATTCACTCTCCAAACTTCTACAACACGCTACCTGAAGACTTCCAACATCGATAAATTTAACAAACAGGGTTAGCATAAATCATTCACATTTTTTAATATATAGCATTTTGAAAATGAGTAACTCATACACGTAGAATATTCAGGAAAAGAATCACAAAATATACACTTCTTCTACGTATGTTCAATATGTGCCCCCTTGGTGATGCAACACACTTCCAGACGAAAATCGAACTATATTCCATACATTTTGCTGCACAGCCCTGTCAATTTTCTGCTCTGCAGCACTGATGTGTTGAAGGGGGTTAAATCAGGGCCTGGTATAGGCCAGGGAAATTAAGCTAGATCACCAATACACCCAATCCAGCGAGGCGGATTGTCAATGATGAGGTAAAATAAACAATACAAACTTAGTGAGCTTGTCGTTCTTTTCTTGCACCTATCATATGTGCAAATGAAAAACTTTGAAACCAAAACCTCTTCAAAACGAGTGAACTATTCGTGTTATCACCTCCTCTACACGGCGGGTATTCAGTGGGACCAAGGCTTGAACCTACAACACAGACTATCACCACTCGGCTATTGCGCCACCCACAAAAAAATCCATATTCCCATAAAAAAATATTTTTTCGCAATTTTCAGTATTTTAAAAAATTAATATTTCTTTTATATTTATATTCTATAGATATAAAAGAAAAATGTATTAATTTATATGTAATTTGCTTAACAATGAATCAACGAAAGGATCGAGCACTTTTCGTAACAGGTCCTCCTCAAATCTCTGTGAAGTTTTGATTATTTCAATGCGGTTGCCGAGTTTAAGATTTAAAATATCTCAAAGAGTTTTCCTGTCAACATAGATATTTTATAACTCGAAATTCGTATTTTTTTCCCACCGAAGATAAAAAAAAGGCGCAAAAGTTCCAAATTTTCTATTAGAAGGAAACGGACAGATGCTTGGAACATTCAGCCATTATGGACTGTCACGGAATAAAATTCTCAGAAATTCCCATTTGCTTGAGGGCGTACCCTGGAATGAAGAATCTTTTTTTTTTCAGCCCCAAGTAATAAAATACGTCCTTCGACAACGGTTTCTATTTCGGAACTACTTTCTCTTTTTAGCGAATGTTTGGGATGTCTTTCCCCTAACGGGGAAATGTTTTTACCGAGTCAAAATGGGTCGGACCTTTTAAAAGAAAAAAAATATCCCTTCGTGTTTGTTGACGCGTGGAAGCCTTGTCCATCCGTCTTTCCAATGGCCCTCCGCCAAAGAAGGCCCCTGATGCCAAGTGATTGAGACAACTGTTGTGGGTCCTGCAGTGCCAAGAAGGGGAAAGACGAGGTGGTAGGAAGTGACACTATTCCGCCATTAGGATATCTCTCGTGTGCCAGCTCTTTGAACTCAATAGAAATTTGTCTTCTAATTTCTTCTCATAATTATTTTCGAATAGCTTTGCAAACTGATCTTTGTCTTCAGTTAAAACGCGTGTTTCAAATTTAGTACCACTGAGGAACCGTCATGCTTTAAAAGGACCGAGACTCATAATACTGGTGTGTATGTGGAGAATGGGTCCATCCGTCTTTCCAATGGCCCTCCGCCAAAGAAGGCCCCTGATGCCAAGTGATTGAGACAACTGTTGTGGGTCCTGCAGTGCCAAGAAGGGGAAAGACGAAGTGGTAGGAAGTGACACTATTCCGCCATTAGGATATCTCTCGTGTGCCAGCTCTTTGAACTCAATAGAAATTTGTCTTCTAATTTCTTCTCATAATTATTTTCGAATAGCTTTGCAAACTGATCTTTGTCTTCAGTTAAAACGCGTGTTTCAAATTTAGTACCACTGAGGAACCGTCATGCTTTAAAAGGACCGAGACTCATAATACTGGTGTGTAATGTGGAGAATGGGTCCATCCGTCTTTCCAATGGCCCTCCGCCAAAGAAGACCCCTGATGCCAAGTGATTGAGACAACTGTTGTGGGTCCTGCAGTGCCAAGAAGGGAAAGACGAGGTGGTAGGAAGTGACACTATTCCGCCATTAGGATATCTCTCGTGTGCCAGCTCTTTGAACTCAATAGAAATTTGTTTTCTAATTTCTTCTCATAATTATTTTCGAATAGCTTTGCAAACTGATCTTTGTCTTCAGTTAAAACGCGTGTTTCAAATTTAGTACCACTGAGGAACCGTCATGCTTTAAAAGGACCGAGACTCATAATACTGGTGTGTATGTGGAGAATGGGTCCATCCGTCTTTCCAATGGCCCTCCGCCAAAGAAGGCCCCTGATGCCAAGTGATTGAGACAACTGTTGTGGGTCCTGCAGTGCCAAGAAGGGGAAAGACGAGGTGGTAGGA